>RXPK01000739.1:0-111249 GCA_004143645.1 Protaetia brevitarsis
TCCTCATTACGTCATTTCTAAATATAAAAAGTAAATAATAACTATACGTAATCATTGCGTGTAAAATGGTGTATTAATTAAGGTTTTTTAAACATTATTCCTATGTATTTGTTGTTTATTTTTTTGAGAGCGCATTAGAGATATTAATATTAATTAATATACTTATTAATATGCCTCACATGTTATGTGAAAAGTTAAGATAAAAAAAACGTTACTACCTTTACGGTTTAAAATTATTTAATTTAAATAAAGAACTTCTGGCTTTTATGCATTGACTTCTTTCATAAAGGATACTTCACATTGATGCGATCTTTTGCAGGAATTTCGAAGTAATTTATATTTTAACAAAAGTCGCAAAAAAAAAAAATTAGTACCTATTCAGATTGTGCAACTTCTTCGAGCAAATTTTAATGGGGAGAAACTTGCAGGCATGTTTTACTTTATAGCAAAATTGCATCTGAGATATCAGAAACTTCAGAACTCACAATATTGTTATCGCTACGCACACATGTAGAGAGATGCGTTTTCATCAATAAATTTAAATAAACAATTAAAACTCTTAGTAATTACTACAAATACATGTCATTTTTTCCCGGAGTAGATGAAGCTTAAGCATTTTGTTGCTTATCAGACAAGCAGTTCTTTATTAATTAATTTTGTTACTTGAATTTAAATTTATTAATAAATCTGTATATATAAAGGCTGATGCTTTCTGTCAATCCTAAATACTGGGAAGCCGCCATATCATTGATGGTTTATTGATATTTTTTAATAATTTTGTTGTAGATTTATAAAAAAAAATAGAATTCCTATGACTGCTTGTAATTCTGTGTATTTATTTTAAATGTTGTAGCTAATTTTATATTTTTCGTTCCATAAACAAACCGAATGTCAACAACATCACAGCCACAATAAATACAGTGACGTACACTTTTGCAAATATTATCGTATTTCTTTGCAATCTCAGTGCTTCTTTGTGATGTGAACTACAAAAATACGTGAAAGAAACGTGTTATACATATACTGCGTTTACTGCAACGTTGCAGTATGGAGCCTATTGGAGATACGTAGGTAGATATACTTACTCTCTCTTTGGCGTTGGAAATCTGGATTTATAATATGTAATCTCCAATCTTCCAACAACAAACGCAAGTTTGAAAATTGTGAAGGCAATATATGAGCATATCATCATAATTATAATTGAATATGCGTCAATATAAGTATGTTCAGTTTGCAGAACTGTCAAATTTAACGTCGAATGATGTGTTTTCTTATTCATAAGGTCTCATCCAGTATAGAATTTCGGTACGGTCATTGATCGCATGAATCAATTGGACAAGAGATTGGGGTTTACAAATTTGTTTTCTGATTGGTTCACGTCATCAAAACCGTACGGAAACTGCATGTTGGAACAAGGCTATAAATGTGAACAATAAAGCATTTAGTTTAGAATTATGAACATGAATTTTAAGAAAATACGATATAGTGCTAGAAGTTAGAAATTGGTATATTTGTATATAAGTATACACATCTTGAAAGATTAGGAGAAATATATATTGCCCATAACAGTCTGTACGAGTGGTGCAAATTACTTGCCTTTCCTGCTCTTTCTTTGGAATATTGTATTGTACTTTATCAGCCAGTAGATCCATAATATATAGGCTTTGTCAGACATAAAGATACCTATGTAAAACACTAAATACAATACAACGGATAAGAAAAAACTCAATAATCACGAATTTGCTCATTCAAAAATTCCGATACAGTGTAATAACATTTGTTAACTAAAAATCGTTTTAGTGATCTTTTAAAATTAACACTGTTTAATTTTGTTAGATTTTTAGGGAGTTTGTTATATATTTTAATACATATAAACCTAGGGTTTCTTTCATATACTTTTTTAGTCATGATTTGCCAAGGGGTCCATCAACTATAGTCAAGTTTTCCTTCAGCCTACTAAATATTCTGTCATTTGGTTGCGTTCTGTCCTGCTAACGATTAAAACACAACCAGTAGCTTCAGCATCATTTTTATTTGGTTTAATGTAGTACTACATCAACTTTTCAAATCTCTTTCTAAAATGCACGGTCGTTTAGACTTGGCAAGCCCCGTACGCACATACCTTCGATAGAAGAAATCAACTGTTTTTTGCAGTTTTTTTCTCTAGTTATGGACTACTAGGTTATAGTTTTTAAATTAGAAATACAAATAATTAGATCTTTTATGTTTTACTAGTAACTGGTAGAAATCAACCACATAAACTGTACTTTCTAACTGTCATTACGTTAAAAAAATCAATTTTATACTGCAAAGCAATGCTTAAGTTTCTCAGCATCGTTAGAGACAAGCGAGTTATATAAAACCGCCATTGAGCATGCATATCTGTTGGTTTTCGTATTTCTTACCATTATCAAGATGTCCTATTCTGACAAACAATAAGATAGACTACCCTTTACAGTCGGAAACAGATTAATTCTCCTTTTTTTTTCTTTTAAAATTCTTTCCTTTATGAATACTTCTATATATCTTTATTTATCTTTATTTATGAAAACTAAATTATTACAAATCATCCCAACCCCGTGCTCTACCTAAAAAAGGTACTACACGAGGCTACCTATTCTAAGTACTATATGGGTTCCATAACAATTGAAATGATCCTACTCTAACTAAATAATTTCCCTATGATTTTAATAACAAAAATATAATACAGCAGCCTCGCGACCATATGAATACTACTTTTGAGAAATGATAAAATATGTGAAATTTGATTAGTTCACATAATCGCGAGCCTACTGTAAATCAGTCAGCTATCACTTATTATTAAATGCGCCCATGGAACGACTTTCGTTATCTCCCAGCATTCGCCAAGGACACTGATTATATATAATATACTTATATAAAATCAATGGCCACGGAGTAAGGGAAAACCATGGCAAAAACCTTACTCTGGGAGGATCTGGGAAGAAGTCCCAGACCTTATTACTGATAGCCGCAAATTATTATTATCCTTCTGAGTGTCGAAGAAGTAGCCTCCGCGTCTCCTCAAATTCCGACAGCCTTGCCGTTCTCGCGTAGCTGCTCCCTTTTTCATACATTCAGAAGTTGAAACAGGAAAGATGATGACCTAAAAAAACAAGCAAAACAACAGCAGTACCTATTCTAATACTTAATAATAACTTAATCCTAATTATTCTAACCAAGAGTAATTAAATAAAGATTTATATTTTAAATATTTGTAGTTTAACACCAATTCCGACCACTAAAGGGCATAAAATATTCATTTATAAGCGTGCTACCCTACTAACTATCTAAATATCATGCCGTAGCCTATCTAGTTCTTTAGCAACATTACTAAAAAATTCCCACCATTCGATCGACTCATTATCTCTAATATCTGTTTCGCGTCGCAGCCAATTTAACCCCTAGCGAATGCCCTAACCTCCGTACGCGACCGCCACTCATTAGTGAGTGGACATTCAAATAAGGTATGCCCCGCTGTATCTTCCCCACCACACTCACAAAGCGAATCATTAACCCTCCCAATTCTACATAAAAATGATTTAAAATTACCCTGACCTGTTATTAATTCTACTGCCTGATACGATAAATTAACCTTCATTCCCCTAAAACGTGTAACGCTACCGATAAATTTCCTAGTCCATCTCTCATTTAAGTATTATCCACCTACTCTGCCAATCATTATCAAGTCATCCCTAAACGCTTTTTTAACTACACTAGCCGAAATTAGCCCAAATCTAATAATCAAGCTATCTCCCCTAGATACCGCCTCTTTTGCTAATTGATTCGCCCTCTGATTACTGATTGTACCTACATGAGCCCTAGTCCAAAAGTTGTCAAAAGGTTTGGATATATTGCCCTAACGCTGAAATGACTTGATCTGCATTTTTTTACGCTAAACTTACATCTGAACATTTCGTCACATTTTACGCTGTAGCGCACATTAAATTATAGCATTACTATAAACAATAGCGTTATGTTATATGAATAATACAAAATCGTGTTATTATTATAGTGGTCAGACGTGTCTGCTTACACGGGCCGCACTCGCCTCGCGCTATGCAGAACGTTTAGCCATAGTATACCTTCAAGCAGTAAAATTAATCCCTCCGATTTGTGTGTCTAGTATCTAATATCAGTGTTGGTCGAGTCTTGTTGCGAGATAGTACAATTAACGTTTTAAAATCCCAGAAAACGACCATTGTTTCGTAATGTAGAAAGGTATATCCGTGAATTTCAGGATTTACATTATGGTGATGCCAAAATAGTTGTACAGTGTGCGATAAACAGTTATTGTGCTGGCACAAATCGAACTACACATTTCCGTTATCTACCTATGAAGATTATTTTAATTATGTGTGTGTTACATCCGTAGATGTTGAACGGTCATTTTCAAAATATAAGCATGTTTTATCATCACGACGAAAACGGTTTAGTGAGAAAAATCTTGACACACTTATTAATGCTACAAACTTCTCAGTAATCCTATACCATTTCTGCTGCTTAAATAAGGCAACGGGCCCATATATAATATTTATAGCTAAATAAATAAATAAATAATTTTGTTCTTATCCGACACTGTATTGTATACTTGTGTTAAACGTTAATGTCTCATATATGAAACTTAGTACTGACCTGGCGCGCAGACGAAAGGTGACCACTCTATTATTATTATTATTTCGCGAAACTTTTATAGGAAACTGTTTTATCCAATACGGAAAAAGAGATGGCAGAATAAAACAATTAGTTCAACAAAGCAGATAAATAAAATGATTCATGCATTGTATTGTTATAAAGTCTACAAAATAAATTTTAGGAATATGTGATGCAAGGCCTGTATTACTATTTAGAAAAATTAAATATGGCGGCCGAATTTATTTATGTAAAAATATTCAGGAAATGTTCTAATTTTATTGTACAAAATTTTAAAACTGTAAATCAAGTCACCCCAGCGCTAGAGCAATGTGTTCTGACATTCTGACAACCTTCTGTGTGTTAATAGATAAATAAGATTTTTTTTCAAGTATTAAACCATACCGGCATTTGTTAAATTACATATTAAAAACAATTTACAGATTCTCTTTCTATAATAGAAAAAGTGCATGGTTTAATTTCATGCTGCAAAATTAGGTCAGTAATTTTTAATTTTTCTTCTACCTTTCTTCTCATTAGTGTAATTATATACTGCAGTGTTATTAACGAATTCATACCTAATTTTACCTACGAATGTAATGTATACCTGATGTAAGTACCAGCAAATAATCGCTACAAGGTCAGCTCGTATTTAGACGTGATCCATTATGTTTGTTTAAAAAAATATAATACACAAACAAATACGGAAAATTATATTGTGATTTAAAAAGTACATGTTGATAATTATAATTGCCATGTCTATGATATAAATAAACTATATTGTTATGAGCGATTCTACCATCCTCATTTAAATCGGATCAAGGAGTTCTGCTAAATCCTCTCCAAGATTGAATTTCTCGAAAAAGGGCCATTCCTGGACTTTCCGTGGCACGTACGCTTCTAGCTCCGAGTAATTTAAAATCTTCGCTTAATTCTTTAAGAGCGACACCACAATCTATTAGTTTCTTTCCAGCTTCTAGTTGGGCAGCAGGTGGAGTTTTTGCTGAAAATATATATGGGATTGGATTAGAAAGAGATTGATTTTAATTAGAAATACTATGCGTTGATAGAAAGGATTCTTTAAACATTCCAAAGACCTCAGTAGTAAATTGAGTTAAATAAATTTGTTTTTCGATATAAATATTTATTTATCCCGAAAAAAAGAATTGTATTAGATTTAAAAAAATGCTTAAAAAAGTGGGACAGCTTTCCTTGTAAGCTATTTCACTTGGTACTTATTAACATTGAATTGAAAACTAAAATAAAAAACATGTGATGCAAATAATCATTTACTGTAGATACATTAAATGAAACCAGACTCAAGCCGGCGTACACTCGAAAAATAATAATAATAATAAATTAATTTAACCAAAACTTGTTTGGATCTACTATAATTTTTTGTTGTATATAATCAAACATGCTCTTTTGTTGAATCAACAAAAAACACTTTGTTGCAATTTTTTGTTTAACTCAACAATTGTTTATTTTCAATCGTACATTTTGTTTAATTTAAAAATATTTTTTGTTCAATTTAAGCTATTAATATAAATGGAACAACATTATGTTAATGTTGTCTTAGTGTGTAATACACGTGTGTGAACTGTGAACAGTAAAGGCTCCAGCGTGTAAACCAAATTCAACTGCAAATGAAAACTATGTAGATAACATACAATTTTTGTGGTTAATTTAATTAAAAAAAAAATCAAAAATAGAGCTATTGTCGAAATAACAATTCTAGTGGTTATGATTAACCAAACTTCTTTTATTAATTTAATAAATAGCGTTCTAAATATCAGACCAATAATTCTAACAAAATTTTATTGTTAATTCAACCACAATTTCCAAAAATAAAATTTTGTTTGATTTGAATAATTAAACAAAAATATAGTTAATCCAATCATATTTTTTCAAACAATTCATATTTGTTGAATTAATGCAAGTATTTTTCTGAGTGTAGGCATGACGACATCAATGTATTCTACACATTTCATATATCAGGTTTGGCTACCGCGTTTTAGAATTATTAATTTATTATGCATTGATTTGTACAGCAAGGAAAACAAAATTTTTTGAAATGTTTGGGATTAAGGAAGAGCGAATCAACTTGATGTAGCCATCACTCTTTTAAATTTTGAATATTAGACTATGTGCCATCATTTTGTGCTGTTAAGAAAAAAATTATAACCTAAGCTTAGTCATGCCATAGTGATGTGGTAGTCCCTGCATTTGTATCATGGAAAGCCTTTCCTGTACCTTTCCGGACATGTCTTATCTATCCCTCTTATTCTGTATTACTCGCCCTCATTTATTAACATTATCAAAGCAAATCAAAGAGCAATTTTTTTCTTTACAGCACACAGCAGTACAAAATTAGCACAAAAAGTCAAATTTTGAAAATTTGCAAGCGTGGTAAGCCAACTTGACGGTCCATGGTATATCTGTATGTACCATTGAAGACTGAAGACAAAAATCTTGACTCAAAATTAAAGAGAGAAATATTGAAATACTGAGAAAACTCCAATGATTGTATCTCTATTTATGTCAAACTTGAGTCAAGACTTTGGTCTTTGACAGTACATGTATACAATATATTTGCTGCCACTACATCTGCATTGGTTTGCATCCGTTGAGCAACCACATTGAGAGTAATCATCGGAGCAGGCCAAACGTATGTCTCATTTCTGTTTGAGATCGCCTTGCTGATTGGAGTGAACGATACGTCAAGGAAATATATGAACTCTATGTTCCTTAAATACATACAACGGATTGTTATTTGGTGGAATGAGTGCCTATGCTGCCATCTACATAGATTTGGCAGTTTTAATGAATAAATTCGAAATACGGTTTTAAAGAACAAGAGTAAGAAAGACTACTGATCTTCTTTACAACCTTTTTTTATATCTTCTTTTGAAAATAGAAGAGTATGGAGTACAAACTGTTAAATTCAAAGGCTCTGCTCCGATAAGCCATTGAAAAGTGCCCCTTAAGCTATCGGGCTGAAATTAAAGCAAATAAGTACTACTGTCACACATGCTATAAATACCAAAAATTAGCTCAATCGATGTCACCGCATTCGAGATATTAGCGTAAGGGTGGAAAAATTCAATATTTTTTTTCTCAGGAATTACTTAAGCTATCACGTTCAAAAAATTATGTAAGTAAACACTGATTATGGGCATTCTATAAAAAATCAAGAACTAATTCAATCCACACATTTTTTTGTTACCTATAAATCTATGCGTTTTGGTACAATATATATGTTTTTATATGATATAACATATTAACCTAAATCAATCAAATCTCTGTTAGATATTTATTGTTCTAATAACAACATAATTCTATGCACATTTGTTATTGCAACAAGCTATGTATTTATAGTTGTTATGATTTTCTTAATGTTGAACAGAACCGCTATTCGTATTTTACTTTTGTTCTTACTGCCAAATGGATATATACATTTATTATACATATTTCTTTAATTAATGTTCTGAGACGTCCATATTTTGTTTTAATATGACAATTATTTGATTGTGAGAGTTTGGAGACTGTTGTTTAATGTAATTTCTTTATGTAGAATAAACAGCAGTGCTGTAGAAAGTAAGTTAAAATATGTGTATTAATCGCGGTGGTTTGCTAATAAAAATATCTGGAAGAAAAAAACTTAAACAAATAAATAAACGATGAAGATGATAGAAATACTTATTTGGAGTTATTCATTCTTCCCAGAAGAATCAGTGAAGGTTGCAAATCAAGAGCATACTTCTCAGTTCATATGACATCACTTGTAAAGAATTTATTAGGAAAAAAAGTATGTAGTAAACCCAAATGCAGGCATTACTATACAGCAAAAAGTCAAGTTGGAACCTTAATTTAAAAAAACCACCCTCCAAAGGAAAATTTGACCTTCGTGTACGGAGCTAAATATTATTTTATATTGATTATGAATACATATATGTTAATAATAAATGTAACAACAGATAATATATTATATAATAATATATTACTTATTATTATTTATTCTTACAGAATTATTTTTATAGCTTTCATAACTACTAAGGCTGAAGTGTACAACATATAAATAATCCTGAAACCGCTCGATGATTTTCCGTTTTATTTGCATGTTCTACCACACAGAAAGAACTTAAAAAAATATATAATGAACCCAAATACATACATTACTATATAACAAAAAATCAGATTGACACATTAAACTCAACTCAAAAAAAAAACCCCTTCAAAAAGGAAAAATAACAATAACTTTCAACTGCGTGTACGGAAATAAATATTATTTTGTTGTTATAATTTTCTTTATTATATTTCGATGCTTTTATAACTACTAGGGCTGAAACATACATACAGATAATCCTGAAATTGATGGATGAACAATTGTTTTAACCCTAAAATAAACAATAACAAATTGTTCTTACTAAGATCATTCAAAGAGATTTTGATTTTTTATTTATTTATTTATGTTCTACCCTACCACACAGAAAACACTGAAAAAAATATATAATAAACCTAAATGCATACGGTCTAATATAACAAAAAGCCAAGTTGGCACCTTGGACCAAACTCAAAAAACCACCCCTAAAAAGGGGAAAATAATAATAACTTTGAACTGAGTACAGGGAATTAGTTCTTGATTTTTTATAGAATGCCCATAATCAGTGTTTACTTACATTATTTTTTTTTGAACGTGATAGCTTAAGTAATTCCTGAGAAAAAAATATTGAATTTCCACCTTCCACCAGGTTTAGGGGCACTTTTCAATGGCTTATCGGAGCAGAGCCTTTGGTTTATTATTGTAACTTATTAGTCTTTTTGATCAAGAAATTTTTTCTTTGCAATAAAATATTTAATCTAACAAAAGAATAATCAATTTGATTTTGTTAAAAGTATGTTGTTAATAAGGATAAGGAAATGAAGTTTTCTTTGAAGAAAATATGAGCGTTGCGCAAAATTATCCCATGTTTTTTTGTTATTTAATTTTGACTTAAAGAAATTATCAGAAAGAAAAAAATCATCTTAGAAATACCTATTTCTTTATGTGTAAAACAATATTGCGGTAGAAGAAAAAGACATATGCTCTGATTCAAAGAATCCTTTCTATCAATGCATTTTTAATCCTCCGTAGATATACTACAATTTGGGCGCCTAATATCTAGCCACACATGGGTCTGTCGTATCCGGTCGTTTTTACCATACTTAGACTTGTTTAAAAAATCTGAAAAAAATCAGGAGAGTAGTTTGAGATCCAAAGAAAGCGATCATGTATTGCGTTATGGATAAATAATAATCATCATCAATGGAAAGTGATACGAAACACGAGACATGCATGAATTTCTAAAAACGGCCAGACACCACAGACACATGTGTGTCTAAGATAAGTGTTAAAGATTGAATGACCTTACTTCTAAAATCACCAATGAAACCAATTCCAAGACTTTTTGTGTTATAACCGTAAGTATGTGCGCCTTGCCTGTGCCAACCAGCACCTTCATAAACATTACCGTCACCTCCTACAAGAAAACTAAAATTTCCTGTTTTCTTATGGGGTATTCACATAATAGATGTCACATTTTTACTCACTTGTAACCGATATCGTCAAAGTTTAATTTATCCATGTGATAGGTTTGCATATTGACGATTGCTTCTGAGCAACGGTTCTGATCTAAGCATTCAGGTGTAACTGTATGATGAATTATCACATATTTCAAGGGTATGATAATGTGTTGGACTTTGGCTGAGTCACGGCCGCCCCACACAGACTTCTTTATTATTTTCGGACAAACATCGGGTAAATCTATCAAAAATTACTTATGTATTAATTATTCTAAAATCGCTACTGAATTTACCTGCGAAAACCACAGCAATTTCCACTAATAGAGCGAAAATTAAACACAGTAAAGTTTTCATTTTCCTATTGAATGCCGGCCGTTAAACGATGCATCACGATACAAGTTCCAGTGACAACTGTCCTACAAAAAAAACACTTGAAGTATGTACACAAACCTGGTAAACGTGTTTTGTGCTTGCGCTAGCCGTCATTGGTAACTTTTAGAACTACAGATTATTCATCAATCTTACATTAAGCTCGAAATACATTTGGACGAATTTGTTTGGATTGATGTACCTATATAGACGTAGTCGAATGCGATGTTCATCTGCAGCGAATTAATTGTGTCTGATATCGTCAACCACTGATAAGCAGCTTATGTCTTATTGTTATAATTGCACTACAACAAGTGAAATGTAATTTTATCCTGGACATCGTGGATAACTTTAAACCCATGATCACCCCTGAGTAAATTTAGTTTGACATATAATATTACATGTAATATTCAAATAGGAGTGTAAATTTGCAGTGTCATATGTTATACATTATATTTTTGTTATGTTTTTCAAACCGAAAAGTAATTTTACAGTATAGTTCGTGGTAATAAAGGCTTTATATTAAAAGAAAAAAAACCTATTGCGACATATACATTTTTTAATCGGAAACATTGCGATAAATACCATTATACAGGGTGCCTCACGACGAATATCAGCAGAGTGTCCCAACGATGCGAGGACGGAAGATTGCTGATAAACAAAAAGTATTTTCAAAAAGATATTCATGGATTATTATAGAGCGTACCTGACTGCATGTCCTAAAAATATGTTAAATTATACAGAGTGCTCCATTTTTCAGCTATATCGGGTGTCCAGCCTAAGATGCAACGGTCCATAGCCGATTTATTATTATTGATATGGCCGATTGTTTTTTTGGAAAAATGTTTCAAATAAATGTTGCATCGAATCATATTCTACAACATTTTAAAATTAAGGTTCAAGTAAGGGCGGACTTCGGTTGTATCGAAGTAGATACTAACTTTATTATTTTAAATGGAACACCTCTATATTATTGTACTTTTGGATTCCTTGTTAAATTTAAATTACAATACGTTAGGCATACATTGGGGCTAAGTTGTACCGTTTCCGAATTACATGACGTTTTTCGAAAAAAAAATGACATTTGCAATGTCTGCTGTGTTTGGAAATATCTCCGGAAATACGAAAGTTAGAAAGATGCGGTTTTCAGTTTTCGCTTAATCATGAAACAGCACACGTCTTTTATTTTAAAATTGTTGCGTTTAAATTACAGAATTATTAAATAGGGCTCTGTAATTTTCTCTTCTTGCATTCATTTGTAATAATAATTGGAGTATTTATTGCAACTAGTTTCTTTATTATTAGTAAATGTTGCATCAATTTGAAAAATACTATACAGGGTGTTCCAAATGTCTGGCTTTACAGTAGTAACTTTGGGCATTTTTCTGGTGTTATGAAATAAATGTGAATGTTTCAAAAACTATCAGAAATCTATTCAGAAAACTAATGGATGTAGAATCTTGCGATGCATTCAATGGTGTACTGAAAAATACCACGTTCTATTTGAAAAAAAAGGTTTTTTTAATTTAAAGACACTCATATTGGACATGGATTTCTGAACACCCTGCTTAGGATATTGTAGTTATCGCTGTCGCAGTCAATACCTATGATCGTGTACTTGCGTCCACAACAATGGAATATCTAAATGGCCAATAGCGTATGAGATAAGAGTGCAAACGTCAAAATTTTGATAAAATTACAAATATCTCAAAATCGATTAGCTTTAGGAATAGGATTGTGCAAATTGCACAATTCATTTAACATAAGAAAGTTGATATTGACACCCTGCATACCAAAAGTGTTATAAGGCTGAAAATATTTTCTTTAAAGGAATCATAGTCGGCCACGACTACTCCGCAAGTTTCAAAATCAAATTCCTACTGGAAGTTCGAAAAATTCTAATGACTCAATTCGGTTGGACACGTTGTATATATTTATATATTACAGAAATTATCCCATAGATGGCGCTTCTCATATTTCATTCTAGTAACTGTAAATATTTGGCATAAATAGCAAGGCAAATACGATTATAAAATATTGATCTGGTATATTACCAGATAAACATCTAATAGGAACCGTGATCATTGAAACGGCGACTCCCTTAACCGCGGCGGAGTGATTCTTGCGTCCAACTCGAATAGAATTATTTTATCACCGAATTACATATGTTTTTGCCATTCCTAATTACATACTAATTAGTTAAGCCTTGTATATATGTGTTTACTCTATGTATATTTTCCACACGACTTGTCTTGTTTGGTAAATAAGCCGAGGTATATTATTTATTATAAGTTTAAAATTAAAATCGCGTTTTACTATTGTCATATAGGGCCGTAATTCCTAATCAATACGATCCCTAGATTCATATTCTAGCAAACAATATTTGTATTTTAATTAACTTGGTAATTTTCCACTGTATTTTTTTAATGATGTAGGCAGTATTTCGAATAATTCCTAAAAATACAATTGAATTGTCCGAAATATATTAAAGTTACAAATTTTTTGTAATATAAGAATGTTGCAAGTATATGTACCTTAAAAGTACATTATTTGCTGCGTAGCTGTCCTTTCATTTTTAAGTTAGCCCAACACCATTTCGCGTATGTTCACTTGGTATACGTAGATATATTATATTTGTATAATATTACAAGGTCATTAGCGTTATAAATTTGTGTTGCCAGTTATTTTGAACTTCCCTAATGTGTACACCGGGCCAACAAATAATTTTTGGAAATACCAAACATAAATGCCTTGAAAGTAATTATTTCGATAGCATAATATGCTATACATTAAAAAGCATTATGGAGTTAATAACGTATAATTGCTATTATTATCTTCTTTAGAGTAAGATTGATAGGTGAGAAGACTGTAAAACCTCATATTTACCTTTTTTTTATACTATATAGTTTTTACAAATAATATTATATTGTCATATTGACAACAATTGGCGTAGGATCCATTATGAAAAAAATATTGTAATTATATAAAAATATATAATTTGTTTAAATCTGTATACGTGTAAATAAATTAGTGCACTGAGAATGGAATTATACAAGAGCTCCTGCTATCGTTGGTTGAATCGGAGAAAACTCTGAGAATCCTTCCCATGTAACTATTTCTCTAGCAAGCATAACACCGGGACTTTCGGTAGACCATATACTGTAAGCCGGTAACAATCCGTATTGTTCTTCTAATTCCTTAAGAGCGACAGCGCATTCTAGTAATTTTCTCCCAGCTTCCAACTGTTTTGTAGTTGGTGCATTCGCTGAAATGTAAGTTTTAGTAAAGTTGGTCTCAAAACATAATCATATTTGAATTAGTAGTGTAGATGTTCTTTTACTTCTAATACATGGGGGATACAGGGATTTCGCTTATTATTGCAGATTTTGTTTGTCATGAATCCGAAGGAAAGATAGGACTGTAACAAATGGCATTATGTAATGTTGCCATTGTTATATAGTTTGCCAGGTATATTCTGATTTTTTGAAATGATTGCCTGTTTTCTTTTACATCAGCAGCATTGGTGGAGAGGTGGATCTAACTTCCTTAAGTGATAAAACAATTCTATTAGCACCAGATGAAGAAGGGTATGATTTTTTTAACAAACCGGACAGATAATATTATATTTTAATCCTCCCTTCTTCCTGGGTATTGTGAAAATGATTAAAATCGGCTTATTTCTTTAATCAATTAAGGTAATTGTCCCAATTTCTGAACCTGTCCTAATTACGGACACATTCTAATGTGAGCCAGCTATTAGACATGTATAATACAGTGTGAGTCTGTAATCTGGAATAAATTCAGTAAAGCGAAGACAGTATTTTTTCCGGAAATATGCTCGGACACGTCGATTAGTATTTTAAATTGTCCACTTTTTCATCTGAGAAAATTTTATACCGCGTGTCCCAAATTTGAGATATGAGGTCATCGACGATTTTATTTTAAATAGTAGCCCTAATTTCTTTATAACTATTCTTAAAGGGTATGTCAAATTACTCATGCGTACCAAATTTCAAGTTTTTATTCCTTGTCATTAAAAAGATATTTAACAATAACTAATTCGAAAAATGGAGAAATCTGATTCAAATTTATTGTTATGAAGTTTAAAAAGGGCACGTCAAAGGATTTTTGTTTATCATTTTTTTTTTGTCAAACCAGGTTGACGTCTTATCACTATGTCAAAAAACAAGGTAATAAAAATAAGTAAGAAGTGAAGCTAATATTCCACTCGTATTGAGGGAGGACACTTATTAGTTTGTCGTTTCGTGAGAAACACCGTTTGTTGAAAAATCGACCATAATGTCGTATATAACTGAAACCCACAAAATTGAAATTTTAATGATTGGCTACGGAGATAGGACAAGAACACAAAATGAAGTTACTCATTTATTCAGAGAGATATATCCTGATTTACCACCCATATCTCAAAGTACCGTAAGCAAGATTGAAAAATAGTTTCGGGAAAACGGGCATTTAAGGAAAACAAATAATCATCGTCAGAGTGCGCTCAATGAAGAAGTAAAACTTAATGTACTTCTTTCTGTTCAAGAAAATCCTTATATCTCCAGTAGGCTGATAGGTAGGGAACTCGAAATTAGCCAGTCTTCGGTGGCAAGAACTCTTAAAGCGCACAAGTTTTATCCCTATAAATTGTAAATCCTCCAGGAACTCACCGAAGGTGATCCGGATTGAAGACTTCAGTTTTGCGAATAAATGATGGATCTACTAGACAGAAATGTTGTAAACATAGAAAACGTTATATTTTCTGACGAATCAACGTTTATGTTAAACGGTGAGGTAAATCGTCAAAACTGTCGTTATTGGGCAGACAACAACCCATGATGGATGAGGGAAGGCCACACTCAACATCCAGAAAAAGTCAATGTTTGGGCAGGCATTGTTGGTGATCGAGTAATAGGACCAATTTTCTTCCAAGAAAATCTGAATGGAGCGAGATATTTGGAATTCTTGCAGGAAGAACTAGTTCCGAATGTGGCTACTCTATTCCCTGATCCGCTTGAAGTTGATGTCCAGAATAGAAACATCTGGTTCCAACAAGACGGCGCGCCTCCTCATTTTTCAAGACCTGTCCGTGAGTATCTAGATGATGTGTTTCCAGGTAGATGGATTGGTAGCAGAAGACCTTTTGAATGGCCACCCAGGTCTGCGGATTTAACACCAATGGACTATTTCTTATAGGGGTACTTGAAAGGCAAAGTTTTTAAAACCAAACCGGAAAATATTGAGGTGTTGAAAGAACGAATAAGACAGAAGGGTAGGCTAATTTCCGCTGAAATAATTAGAAATGTTCAAAATGAGTTTCGGTTCCGTTTAGGGTATTGTCAAGAAGTACATGGACAACATTTTGAACATTTATTGTAAAAGGATATGATTGAGGTGAATCAGATTTCTTCATTTTTCGAATTAGTTATTGTTAAATATCTTTTTAATGACAAGGAATAAAAACTTGAAATTTGGTACGCATGTGTATTTTGATATACCTTTTAAGAATAGTTATAAAAAAATTTGGGCTGCCATTTAAAAAAGTTGTCGATGACGTCATATCTCAAATTTGGGACACGTTGTATAAAATTTTCTCAGAAGAAAAAGTGGGCAATTTAAAACACTAATCGACGTGTCCGAGAATATTTCCGGAAAAATACTGTCTTCGCTTTCCAGATTACAGACTCACACTGTATATAGGTTGGTTTTATTACTTAAATGTAATACATACAATAATAATATAAATATTAAAATAATATTCTAAAATAAATATTTACAGAAATACAGATGTACAACTATGGTTATCTACGTTACTGACTAAAAATTTGTAATTGAATTACATTACACCTTTAAAAACAATGTGATGCCGTGATATTTTTCATATAAGTATAAATTTGTCTACAACCACCTGGCATTACATTAGATGACAAATTTTGAAACTACCTCTCTCTCAAAATATAGGTAAATGTGATCCTTTCCAAGTTGACGCTTTATAAATTTTTTATGTATTGCTTCTTGATTATGAAGAAGAGATACACATTTATTACATTAGAGAATAGAGTAAATGTCATTTCTCTTCGTTGGTGTACGCGTTTTCTATTATCACTAAATGATAATCGAAATGTTTGAGAATTTTACATTTCTTTCATTGTTCATTGTTAACGCCAAACAAAAGTGCTGGAAGCAAAAATGTTTTAAAAATGAAGTTGATGCGTTATTTGTCAGATGCATTATCTCTTCCAACCCATAACAAACACAAAGTTGGCCCGACTTTGTCAAAGTTAAAGCTTCCACCTATACTTAATAATAAGCGAAATCGTTATCATGAGGGTCGAAAATGAATCACTATGATATTCAATTAAAATTATCTTACTTGTAAAATTACCGATGAACGCAAATCCTAAAGATATTGCGTTATAGCCATTGGCGTGTGCGCCTTCGCGATGCCAACCAGCTCCTTCGTAAACGTTACCATCTCCACCTATGAGGAAACTGCATTTCTTCATGTATTATTTGTTTAAAAGCAATTTTAGAATTATTATACTTACTTGTAAGGAATATCATTCAAAAATAATTTATCCATTAAATCTGCTTGCATATTTACAATCGTTTCAGAGCAACTCCTCTGATCTAAGCATTCGGGTATATTTGTGTGATGTACTATCACATATTCTAAAGGGATAATCGTGTATTCCACTTTGGTTGGGGAACGGCCACCCCATACAGACTTCTTTATTATTTTCGGGCACACATCCGGCAATTCTGCAATTTTTATGAAGTTTTATTTACGTGTAACCTTTTCATAATCACTATCAAATTCACTTGCAAAAATCACAGAAATTTTCACCAATAAGACGAAGGTTAAACACAAGGTTTTCATTCTTTTGTCCAATGACAATGGGAGACCGATAATCTCAAACGAGTTCTAATTCAAGTGTGCGGAAAACAACACGTGAGTTACTCATAAACGTATTTTTTTCATTTATATTCATAGTTGAGCGTCAGTTCACGAAAATGAAGAACCGGTTGTAATATATTTAAATTTAATGGATATTTAATAGAATTTTTTTCTTTTAAGCTAAATGTGCTTTGCTTGTTTGTTGTTAGATTGCTGCATAATTGTAGCATCCTGCGTAGGTGGGACAATGAAGTCAGGTAATAGAGAAAATCTGGTGCATGCTCGGTATTATTCTAAATTGAAAGAATTCCAAAGAAAGAAAGGATTTATCGTTACAAACATAACTATTTGGTTGTGAGCAATTTGAGGGTTTTCTCTATTATGTTGTCTATATTAACTTGAGAATTTGCCACTTATTGAGAAGTAGATCCTTTTTGCTTCTAAGAGAGAACAAGCTGGTTTATATTCCAAGCTGAGGCTATATGTAAGGCTAGATAACAAGCTCTAGATCACTACAGCAGCAAGGGAATCAAATAACTTCTATTGAAGTAAGCCATGACCCATGCCAATGGAAACAAAGCAACTTAAATAAAGCATGCATGAAATTTACAAAAAATTTAAAGCGTATACAAAAGCAGAATTAAGTACGATTAAATAACAACAGCTTGGTACATATTATCAGATTTGAAGCATTTACAAAAGAGCCAATAGATGGAAAAATAATTAGAGCACTGTAGTTGTTCAGAAAATCTACACGAGTAAGTGTCCCTTACCGATTTTGGTTGGCCATAGTTTTCGGTATAACTGGAAATGCAACATTGATGCCGTCATTTCCTATAAACATATCAAAGCTAAGTATGATTATCCTCAAAGTTTGAAAATCAAGATATCACGATATTTTTGATTTTCCAAGTAAAATCTGTAAGACTGTTTGAACATTGAAACTTTCTTAGCCATTTTGTCCATTTAGTTTATCTCTATTTCTTATTTAGATTAAATAGGAACTACCCATATAAAGAAATACATATATTTATTCAATTCAATTCCTCAGTTTATGATGTTTTTGAATTTACTATATTCAAAAATATTTTTTTTAAATTTAATTTATTATATTCAAACTGTTGATACACCTATTGGTATAGTTAATGCGTTTGCGGAAGCTTTTTCGAGCGTGCACCAAGGTACTCAGTCTATAGACTATAGTTGGAGTATTTTAGATTAGATTAGATTAGGATTGGGGTGGCCTATCGACCTGTTTCACCGCAACCTTTTCAGATCTATTGTGATCCCCTTTTTTCCTAGAGGACGCTCTCTAATTTTGCCCTCTTAATTAGGCCTATCATCTTTGAGAGCGGCTTCTTTATGTAGCTACTAGCTGTGGGGTTCTCCTCCCCCATTACTAGAAACCTTGTCCTCACCAGGCCTTCACATTGGCACAGCACATGAACTGGTGTTTCTTCCTCCTCTTGGCAGTATCTGCAGGTTGCATCATCTGCCAGGCCTATGTTGTACATATGCCTATTCAGTCTACAGTGACCAGTCAGCAGATCTACAATCATTTTGACAGTCTTCCTGTCTTTATTCAGTAGATCTCTCGTGAGTTCAGGCCTCTGCTCCTTTAGGAACTCTTTTGCCTGTAGTTGGAGTATACTCCAACTGCAACCACTTCCATGAGTTCGGGTACTTCTATTTATTCCTAACTGAACTTACCTTAGAGGAAGTAAACTACAGCATCAGGAAAATCAAAAATGATATGACATCTGGCCATGACGAGCTACCTGGTTTTATAATTCGTGATTGTGCTTCTATCTTTTGTGTACCGCTCGCAATAATCTTCAATTTAGATATTTCTACTGGTACTTTTCCAGACATATGGAAAGTTACTAAAATTATTCCCATCCTTAAGAAAGACAACGCATCTGACTTACACAACTATAGACCGATTAGCATCTTATCTAACTTCAGCAAAGTGTTTGACTTTCCTTCATGATTAAGCCACGTCTTTCTGTTAACCAACATGAGTTCGTGATTAGGTGGTCCACCATAACTAACTTGGCCGAGTTTACTCAATTCGCCGGTGAGGCCTTAGATAATCAACAAATTGATGATTTATATGTAGACCTTTTCAAGACATTTGACACCCTTAATCATGAAATTTTACTTCTTGAGCTCGCGAACTTAGGTTTTGCTCCGAAAGTTATAAACTTTTTCCAATCATATTTAAAAACAATCGTGTTTGTTATGTTGCTTCTAATGGCTTCACATCAAATTCCTTTGTAGCTTGTTCTGGGGTACCACAAGGTTCACACTTGGGCCCCTTGTTCTTTAATGTTTTATTTAAACGATCTCTTTGTCATTGGTGAATTGTAGAATTGCAACGTATGCTAATGATCTAAAGATTTATAATAGAATATCTTCCCTATCTGATTGAGGGTTACTACAGAAAAATCTTGACATTGTAAATCATTGGTGAGATCGAAACAAAATTAACGTCAATCCGAATAAGTGCGCTGTCTTCTCATATGCGAAGTGTAACACCCTAATAAGTTTTCTCTATTCATCTAATAATATTTCTATTTCTAGATATACCAAAATCCAGACCTTGGTGTGCAATTTGATTCTCAGCTATCGTTTACTGAGCATATTACACATTTTTGGGGTTCCTAATACGATCTTGTAGGCACTTTACTAATGTTAATGTTATTAAGACCCTCTTTTTTGCTTTTGTTAGATCTAAACTCGAATATGCCTCAGTTATTTGGTATCCCTATTATTTCTATCAGGAACTCATTTTGGTGAGGGTGCAGAAACGGATTCTAAAGTATCTATCGTTTAGGTTAGACCATGTTTATCCAGCTCGCGGTACTAATTATGTTACTCGATAGGCATAATATGACTTCAAATAACCCGCTAATACGGGTATCAATTAAATTAAATAAACATTACACACATAAAAAAAGATTTCTTCAGTCAAAGAAATATGCTTTCATTTAAAGAAATGATTCTTTTCCAATATCCTGGTTACCTTGTAGTAAACTACACAGGTCTCGTTGTTTGACCGAAATAATTCTTTGGGTTCATTGGGGCTTGCTAAAAATTTTGAAATTTTACAGAGGCCTGTAAGGAGGCTTACGGTGCGAAGATGTTTCCTACTAAGCTGTAGTAGTTCTTCAGTCTTATTCTTACCATTAACTTGTTTGGTTCTTTCGTCCTAGTGTTCTTTGTCTTTTTCTTTTACCTAACTTCTTGCATGCTCTCGTGCTGCGCTTTTGGACACTCTTAGAACAGGTTCTGGGGCTATATGAACCCGATTATTTCTTTTTTACTGACTCATCGGCTTTTCCGTTTACTTTCAAATGAGAGTTGAGGTAATTTTCAATTTCATTAGTTATTAATAATAATTACAATTATAATCGCTAGCTATAAACAAATATAACAATTGTTAGTAAAAGTACAACGATTACCTATCTCTATCCTATAAACAACTCTTTCAAGCAGTTGTTAAGTACATTACTACCAACTTTTATTGGGTGAAAGGACATATCTCTTTTAATGACACTTTTGACAGGCTTGCTAAATCTGCTTGTATGAATGGTAGTTTATACCAATTTATTCTTTGCAGTTCAAATATTATTAACATCGCAAAGGTGTGGGAGGTCCTGTGAAGAAAAAGTTACAACGAGAAAATAACCCAATATGTTTTTATACATCCATCAATTTATGGCAGACCCTGGTGTCTCTCCCACATTAAAGTTTCCCGTTTTTATAAATCTACTATTGCAAGAATAAAGTTTGGGCATGGTCAACAACCATCTAATTTACACAGACTCCAGATCATTGATTCTCCGAAGTGTCAGTGTGGATATGAGGTAGCTGATTTGAACCATATACTGTTTAATTGCCCACTACATGAAGTGACTATAAAGACATTCACCCAGCAACTAATTACTGAAGGAGTACATCTAGTCACAAGTATAATAACATTAATGTGTTTAAATAATAAAGTAATTGATGACTTAATCATAAAAATAATAATAACTATGAAAATTAAAATTTGAAATTGGGTGCGAAACGATTTCCATCCTTTTCTTTTCCTGTGTGGGGTATTTATTGTCCGGTGGCCGATTTCTTGTGTTGTGGTTAAATGTCAGTCATCCCGATAGGCGTGAGGATGTGAAACGTGTGTCCCTGTTTTATGTCTTTCAGTCGTTTCATATTCGAATTTAATCATTAAATTAAATAAACATTTATTGGGGCTCATGGGCTTTGATCCAGAAATGTCAACAAAACAAAAAACCTGAAACTGTAGAAGCGCTGACTATTAACAACTAATTTTAATAGTTAAACGAATTACCATTGTACTTAATACAAATAATAATATAATAATTTACTGACAAGGTAACATCTTACGTTGCTTTCCTTTGGACTGAATCTGGTCAGTTTTTCTACAACAAGAGCGATAATTCCAGCTCATCTTGGATAGCTTGTTTGCATAGTATTTATAAAAAATTTACCAGATTTATGACAACCTTCATTTTCTCAAAAATGTCTGCTTTTCAATTGTGGCACTATTATTGCCTAACCAATACTTATAATTCTTCTCATAGGTATAGAATATATTTTTGCCTGCATTTATGTTAGTGTTACAAAGTAGGTGCGATCGACTGATCGATGGATATGTTATTAAAAACTAGTCGACTGTAAGTGGGAGGTATTGTGTTGAATTCCTAGCTTGTCCATTTCATTATGGTTGTCTGAAAGATATTAAAAAAAAAAAATGTTGGAGAAACATTTATTATAGGAGTCGGTTATCGTCATCTACAAAAAAAAAACCAAAAGTAATTGCCAGGTACTAGTATTCCAAGTTATACACCTTACCACTACAGACCTTACTATACTACCGCATATTGCTGTTTGACTCGCAAGATTGACAATGATGCATCCTTCCTTCTCAGCCGTATTGTCTGCTATTCCAAGGTATAATGGACTTAATTAATTAATGACTATATTTTATCTGCATTAAAGAAAATGGAGATACTATCCTTGAAGAAAAAAAAAACAAAACAATAGCAAAGCAAGAAATCTTTTGTTCCCTACCTACATCAGGTAACTTCACTTCACTTAACATAAATAACGTGGAAAAAGTAAAATAAATAATCAGAACTAAACAAATTCTTAATAAAGGAAACAATATCTTTCAATAACTATAAAATTTTAAACTGGGCTAGGTACAATAATATAATGAAAAAAGTTGCCCTATTAATCGTGTACCAATGAAATGCGCGGACCAAACATAGGAACAGTTAGTTGATTGGAACAAAATTTTGACGCAAACAAATGAATTGAAACTCAAATTAACTCACGATTATAAAACGTTTTTACATTTAATCCTACGTGTTAACAACACTATTGTAGCTGTTGCACTCCACATAGGTATTAGATTTTGCCCCCGATCTTTGGAAATTGGTGATCTAATGTGTTGGGCAAGAATTCCAATATATCGATGTGTAAGGTGAAGGTGCAGCAAACTAAGAAGTTTTTCAGTATCATGGCACAATAACAAACGGAAACCATATGCGTCTTCCTTTTGTTTTTTATTTTAGACATCAATTACTCACGGGTATTCGGATTGTATTATTAACTTTACTTTGTTTTATTTCCTGAACAATTGCTATTTAAAAAGATTTGAATCATCATTGGTTATCAAATTAAAGATTATTTTTCATTTGATAAGAACAAACGTGAACTGACAATAAGAGGAACAATAAAGAAACTTAAGAAGTTATTAGTTATTAAGGTTGTTTGTACTAGTAATGGTAAATTACAGTATTACAGCAATTTATCTTACTTTATTAGAGTAATGAGGTAATTGCACTGCGATCTTTATGGAACCATAAGTGGACGCTTAACAAATACTAAAAACAACAAACAGGTTTATGTGCAGCACCTTGTACATATGTATATGTATATACAGTTGTTCTTAAGTAATACATTTTATTTTGAATCATGCAACATTTTATTTTATGCTGGATTAAGGCTTGTGACTGTATCCTGGCCATTTCTGAATTTCTCGAAAGAGGGCTGAACCAGACTTTCGGTATGACGTACACTTTCGCTCCAAGCAGTTTATAATTCCGCTTTAGTTCTTTAGACGCAACTGCACATTCTATCAGCCTCCTTGCAGCCCTTAACTGTGCGGGAGGGGGTAATTTTTCTGTAATATGAACGCTGTTGATTAGATTGGATGGGAAAGTATGTGCATTGATCTTACTGTGAAAATTGCCCATGAAACCTATTCCGAGAGATATGTGATTGTAGCCTCTAGTATGTGATCCTTGTCTATGCCAACCAGTGCCCTGGTAAATGTTACCATCACCACCAACCAAAAAACTGAAAGAATATTTCGTATTTAAAATGACACAGATTTTTTTTTTTTTAATCTGAACATATAGGTTTTTTTTTTTAGTGTGTAGTGTTTAGTGTTAAAAACAACAAGTCAATACATTACCGACAATTGTGTCTATAATATACAAGCGAAATATAGTATTAGAATTTAAATAAATATCGAGATTTTATTGTAATAAATTAACCAAATTAACACTTCATATACTGTGACAAAATATTTTCTCCTGCAAATAAATACTTGTCTTTAAAACAAAAATATTTGGCATAAAGAAACGTTATTTGAGCTAAATATAGTAATATGCTGATCTTTCGTACATAATTGGGTTGGAATTACTGATAAGTAAGGTGTGGTAATAAACACCCCATGATTGGCTGTGTTGTCCGCATTTAATTCCAGTTATTACGCATATCATTAATACCTGTTTATTAGAAAATGTTTTCCCGGATTGTTGGAAAGATGGTATTATAATACCATTACCTAAAGTTAATGACCCTGCCAGTGTTAACGATCTGAGACCCATTTCCATTTTACCTACTATATCTAAGGTGTTGGAACGTATAATTGATCGACAAATTAAACTGTATTTGGATAACCATAATATTTTGCCTTCTGAACAATCAGGATTTAGGTCGGGGTACGGTTGTGCTTCTGCCTTGGCTCACATTACTGATGACATTTTGAGGTCTACGGACAATAATGATATCACTGTTCTCGTTCTTCTCGATTACAGTAAGGCTTTCGATACAATTGATCATTCCCTTTTATTATCCATATTACATTATATCGGCTTTACTCAAGACACTATTACTTTTTTCCATTCTTATTTATCTAACAGAACTCGTAGGGTGTCGTACGGTGGTCGAATATCTGGGACATCGGCAATCGTATCGGGTGTGCCACAGGGTAGCATTTTAGGACCGTTACTTTATTCTATATATTCTGCTAATATTATTAAATGCTTAGTATACTGCAAATATCATATGTATGCTGACGATACGCAGTTGTATTACTCGTTTCCTCCTAATGCCGTCGCGACTGCTGTTCAAAATATTAATGACGATCTGGCACGAATTGCT
Source organism: Protaetia brevitarsis (assembly GCA_004143645.1). Classification (NCBI taxonomy): domain Eukaryota; kingdom Metazoa; phylum Arthropoda; class Insecta; order Coleoptera; family Scarabaeidae; genus Protaetia; species Protaetia brevitarsis. Next base: position 24,965 of record RXPK01000739.1, read on the forward strand.
GACGAATCTTTACGGCACTCGCTGCGTCTTAATTCCAAAAAATCTAGCGTCCTGGTCTTTGGCAGGGCTAAAACTAAATCTAAAAGTTATTGACCAAATACGAGTTTTTGTTAACAGCGAGGCACTAACCATCTCAGAGCATGCCAGGAATCTGGGGTTGCTAATGGATTCCAAGCTTCGGTTTAAAGAACATGTTTCTTGCATTATAAGACGTGGATTTTGCTGTTTGAGGGTTCTGTTTGGCAGTAGGGACTGCTTGGATATAAATTTGAGGAAGCTCTTATGTGAGACACTTGTGTTGTCGCATTTTAACTTTGTATTAATGTATATTTTCCCTGTCTTGACAGTTCTGATAGATTGAGAATACAGCGAGTGCAGAACTCATGCCTGCGTTTTATTTATGGCCTTCGTCGCTATGACCATATTTCCTATACTTTTAAACTAGCTAATTGGTTCAACATGTCTCGCAGGGCTGATTTTCATGCAACTGTGTTTTATTTCAAAATCATTACTCACAAGAAGCCTAGTTATCTCTATCGAAAGATTACTTTCAGAGCGGACGTTCATACAATAAATATTAGATTTAGAGGACTGCTCACACCGCCCCGGCACCACCTCGAAATGTTCAAAAGGTCTTTTTCTTATCATATCGTCCGTTTATATAACGGTGTCCCATCTGATCTGCGTTTGTCGCTTCCGAGTTCCTTCGCCTGTCGACTACGAAAATATTATTGTGAATCGTATGGCTATAATTAAATTTGAATTCTATATAGATACCCTCATATTTGTTATTACTGTATAATTTTGTTGTATTCATATATATTTTTTATAGTTAGTTGTGGTTTTGGTAGCTTCGTTTGGCGTTCTCCTTTTACTTCACCCTTGCAGGCTTGAGAGGTAGACCAGCTACTTCGAGTAAGTCGCTGATCTCGAGCCATTTGGCGTCAGAGAGTGAACGATTAGGACTTTGTCTATTTCTTTTCTATATGCCTCTTGCATATACTATTAAGAGTTGTTCTTATAACATTTTGTTATGTTTTGAAAACGTATTCTCTGTTGTCAATAAACCACTTATATTATTATTATTATTATTATTATTATTATTATTATTATTATTATTATTATTATTATTATTATTATTATTAGTCCAATTTAAATTGTAATTTATTTACTATATTGAAATTATTCTTTCACTATCGGTTTCAGCTAAGTTATAACAGCCTTCTTCAGGTGAAAATTGAAAAAAAAAGTGAATGTAATAGTCAATTAAAAAACTAGAAAAATGATCAATTGCAGGACTTAAAAGCGAAAATATTCCCGTAGGGTGCCGCAGGCGACCTTTCTCCGGATAGCCGTATGTACTTTTGGACGTCCAGACACGATTACACTGAAACAATTAGGAAGTACTGATTACCGTACTTCGCTTATCACTAAATATAGTAACTTAACATTGATACTGTTCTGTATTTCTTCGGGGCGATCAAAATGTTAAAAAAAAAAAATATCCAAATAAATTAACTTGACAGCAACAAAAATATTTGGATAATATATGATATTACATTACTAAAAGAAAATTATTTCTTTCATGCAAAATCGGTACAGTTATGTATAGTACCTATTATTTAAATGATCAGTTTTGATTGCTATAAATTCGGCCTTAGGTAATTTACTACTAAATGTAGACCGCCATCTTTTTGCTATTTTCGTGAAGATTTTGAGTGTGCATGATTGCAATGCTTGGTTTTATAAATATATTAATAACGTGGGGATTCCTAGAGAAAATTAAGAGAGAAGAAAATGGATTGTATTAGATATGAAGTATTTTCTAATTCGAAATTGAAGTTTCTTGGCCAAACATAGTAATGAAGAGTTTAATTTAACTCTTGAATTAGTGGTCATATTTTATTCTACGTTATATAATTTGTTTTAACTATTACTTTACCTATTTTTTATACGTAGTGCTGTGTATTATTGAAGTAAATAAGAATACTAAACTGAATTTAAAAAGAAAAGAATATTATTAGCTAGCTTAACGGAAAAAATTTAAAAAGAAAACAAAAGAACTATTAATCTCAGAGTTACCCTCGCGAATTAAAACTTTGATCTAACCACGAAAAGTAAAATGTGAGTAAAAGAAATCAGACTTTCTTAATAGCACGAAAAATTGAAAAGATTTAAAATAAAATAAAAGAACAGAATTTGTAACTCAGTGATGCTATCAAACAATCAATTTATTTTAGCAAAATGAGCTAAAATACAATGGTGCAGAAAAAAAAACCCTGAACTGAAGGTTCTGGCCTAAAATAAAAACTGCACTAGACTCTAATTTAAAATAGGACAATGCTATTTCCTATCCAAAGCAAAAGAAATGTTTTATTTGTTCAGGAAGATTATTCAATATCTTTGAACTTCTATCCACGTGGTTTCTCAAATTAAAATAATCTAAGCGTGGACAAATGCAAGAAATTTACAAAAATAAAAAAGCTAAATGAAAGAACAAAGCTTCCACTCACCCAAACGAGATGATAGATAAATTAAAAATGATACAGCAAAAACAGAATAACCGAAAAATTAACTCTTTTTAAAAGTAAACGAGAGAAAAAACTAAAATAAATCTTCCTAAAAAAAAATAATAATTGATCCTATATCTACAAAGTGCATACTTTAATACATTAACAATTATTACAATAATAATTCCTTGATTGACTATATATAAAAAAAGAATGTTAAAATTTATCAATATTAAATGAATTACAAAATGGCAACAAATATTTAAGAAAATCGTCTACTCACACCAATAGTCGAACAAGGAACTCCTTCACAAAATCCTACAATTGTTTTTCTTACAAAAATCCCTCTCTCAAAAATCATACAACGCAGACTTAGAACATTGCAACGACAATATTAAATAGAATACGCATTAAATCAGCACAAGCGAACAATAGACATTTGAATGACTGGATTAATTAAAAAAGCTTTACACTACAAAATTAAAATCATTCAATAAACTCTTACACTAAACTTATACAAAACAAAACAAAATTGTGAAAATTCTCCGTAAATTCAAAATTAGCTGTACAAACAAACAACAAATCATAATATGCAACTTAAAATACACTCAGCGATAAATGGGTTGTATAAACCACAGCAGTACGACGATTATTTATATACCATCTTTTTCAAAAGCCAGATTTACCATAATTTTATTTTACATTGTATAATCTTTTAGTTATGTAAATTTTTAAGTGCTTCAATTATATTGATTTAGTTAATTAAATAAAATTAATTAATAAGTTATTGTATGTTTCGGATTGGTGGTAGTATGGATATGGTATTAGCAAAATAACCAGAAATAGTTCTTTCCAATCCTTTAATTAATATAATTGAAGACCGGTTTCGGCTCTAGGCCATCGTTTAACGTATAGCGTCCAGATGATGGCCTAGAGCCGAAACCGGTCGATAATTATATTAATTCAAGGATTGGAGAGAACTATTTCTGTTTTTTCTTACTAATACCATATCCATGTTATAAATAAGTTACAATTACAAACATTTTAAAAACAGATATATATCTGCATATTTCCTAATTATATTTATTATGTACTATGGTTTTCTGCAACCATTAGTTTCGGTTTTAGCAAACCTTCATCAGGTAGTTTTATCTTGTAATACTTAGAAGATGAATAAAGTACACAGTATATTTATGCACTAGAAAGAATTGATAGTCATCGGAGAAGGTACGCCTGCGATAACTTACGTAGAGTTTAGAATTGACTCATCTTCTGACTAGATTAGAAGGTAAAACTGTCTGATGTAGGTTTGTTAAAACCGAAACCGGTTGCAGAAAACCTTAGCAAATACTAATAAATAATTAGGAAGTAGGTAATACTTCATATCTAATATGTCTAATTATACAGTCGCCAGCAAATGTTTATAGGCACCCAAATTTTGGGCGAATATGACAGTAAGAAATGAGAAAATAAAAACTTGTAGGTAATACATTATAAATATGTAGTATTTTAAGGGATCTTATTAATTTGTTGCATATTAGAGTGTTTTTAGTACAGCTATAATACTTTTTAGAAGGGAGGGGGAAAGTGGTATCTCGAAGACTTGAAAATATATAAAAAACAATAATACATTTACAAAAGGCATCTATAAAGACTATTGTAACCATAAAGACGATTATATAAACGTTGAAATAACTGTCACAAAAAAAATGCAAGAAACATGAAACCCATTAGTTTTATCAAAGGTGCCTATAACATTTGCTCGCGACTGTATAACCTGATTGAAGATCCATCAAATATATATTACTTTGTGTTTTCTTTTTGATGATATAGCAAATCCAATAAATTTAGGTGCTTAAGCAATAGATATTGCCCAATTAACAAAATGAGTATTATCAAGGAATTTAGGATTGAGCTAGCCAAAAATGCAGTTAATTCAATACAATTATAATACTCAAATTACCGTTTCTCAAATTTTATCCTCTCCATTCTTCCCAACTTCTGTTGTCTTCTAAATATTGTTATCGCAAGAATTTTATATAGTAGCAAATACGTTAAATATATTGTATAAGTACAGAAAATGCCGTAAAGATGGCTGTTTACTTCACTAGATTATTATTATTAGGGCATATTGGAATAAAATTGTAAAGATGATCATTTAAATAAAAAATATATCTAGATAATTTTAACTGTAGCTGTGTTGCTCACAGCACCTATTTACCTTTGTTTTATGAAAACTTAAAATATGATTTTTTTTATAAATTTAAAAGTCACGGATAACTAACTATAAATAGATTTATTAATTAGGGATAAATAAATTTTATCGTCCCGTATTAAGATAAAAGATACATTTTCTATTGTGTACGGATAAAAGATAATAGATACTTTATCTATCGCCTTCGATAAAGATAATAGTTAGATTACCTTTATCTTTAGTTTATGTAAATAATTTTTGCCCAACTCTGAGAGTAACAAATAGCATAATTCGGCATACATTTTCTACATGGATGTCACAACTGCCATCTAACTTTTTCTTTATTATTATTGTCAAATTATACTTACTACTCTGCAACCAATTTATTTTTTGTTTATTGGTATTAGAAGAATGCTTTGGCTGTACATTGTATAATTGTTTGCATACATTGATGACTAGAGTGGTCAGACGTGTCTGCTTACGCGGGCCGCACTCACCTCCCGCTATGCAGAACGTTTAACCATAGTATAGTAGTAAGCAGTAAAATCACTCCCTCCGATTCATGTGTTTAGTATCTAGTATCAATGTTAGTCGAATCTTGATACGAGATATTACAATTCTCGTTCACGTTTTAACGCATTGTAATAGTTTAATACAATGTCCGGCGTAGAAAATTCAGAAAACAACAATAATTTTTAATGTAGAAAAGTATATCGTGAATTCCAGGATTTACATTGATTGTGTGTCAAAATAGTTGTACAGTGTGTGATAAACAGCTGTTGTGCTGGCACAAATCAGACTACACATTGGGTGGTGGTGCATCCGATCCATTACACTGCGTGACACGATTTTCGTACCTGGAAAACTGATTACTATTATGGTTTTTCAATTACTTACAATATGTAAGCAGTTGATGTTTTTTGTTTCTATCACGTTTTGTTTTTGAAGCATACACTGATGGCATTAGATAGGCTATGCGGATTCTGGCACAAAATCTCGGGATTTTCAATGGGGGTAGAGTTCACATTTTATCCCCTCATAGATACAATACGCATATTTACATGTCACTTCGTGCTCGTACGACAGATTGAAATATTCTACCTGATATACAAACCGGATGTCCAGCCTAAGATGCAACGGTCCATAGCCGATTTATTATTGCTATTTTGGAAAAATGTTTCAAATAAATGTTGGCTCGAATTATATTCTACACATTTTAAAATTAGTTTCAGTAATGGCGGAGTTCCGGTTGTACCGGAAGTAGATACTTAATTATTTTAAATGGAACTCCCTGTATATTACTGTATTTTTGGATTCCTTGTTAAATTTAAATAGCAATACGTTAGGCATACATTGGGGCTAACCTGTACCGTTTCCGAATTACATGACGTTTTTTTCGAAAAAAATGACATTTGCAATGTCTGCGGTGTTTGCAAATATCTCCGGCAATACGAAAGTTAGGAAGATGCGGTTTTCAATTTTCGCTTAATTATGAAACAGCACACGTCTTTTATTTTAAAATTGTTGCGTTTACATTACAGAAATATTAAATAGGGCTCTGTAATTTTCAAACTCTAAAATCATGGATAACTTGATTTTTTTTAAATTGAATTGTATAACAATTTTTACATAAATGGATGTAAAGTTTGATTTTCTTTGGGTTTTATAGGAGTGTCATTGTATTTTGGAGATATTCGCGATTTTTCAGTTTTTCACGATAGTACGTATTGCGAAGCCCGGCCACATTCCCTTCGCATTTCACCAGGCTTGGACTAATTAACAAAAACAAAAAGTTTTTGTTGAGTTTTAATTATTTGTCGTTAGTTTAATCGATTATTATAATTAAATAAGCAATGTGTATATTTTTTAAGTTTTTTACCAATAATTATCAGTTACCGTACCCAAAAAACAGTACGTGATAGAAAAAAAGTACATAGGTGTTCTTATTAAGCGATTTGCATAAATAAATTAACAGGACAAATTGAAGTGGGTACTTAATTTTTTTTTTAATTTGTAACGTAGTGTTATCTACCCATAAAGATTATTTTAATTATGCGTGTGTCACATCTGTAGATGTTGAAGGATCTTTTCCAAAATATAAGCATATTTTATTCATCGCGACGAGACAGCGCTTCAATAGAAAAAATCTTGAAACACTTAATGCTACAAACTTTTCAGCAATCCCAATAGCATTTCTGCTACTTAAATAAGGTAAGGGGCCTATATATAATATTTGTAGTTAAATAAATAAATAATTTTGTTCTTTCCCGACACTGTATTGTATACTTGTGTTAAACGTTAATGTCACATATATGAAACTTAGTACTGACCTGGCGCGCAGACGAAAGTTGACCACTCTATTGATGACGATACAATTTAACATAGGACAATGTTAATATAATATGTATAGAATTAAAAACAAAACTCACGGTTTATGTTTAACAACAAAAGGAAAAGTATTTTACTCCAGTCTGTAATGATAAGGAATTAAAAATCTTACTTGTAAGCAATATCATTAAACCCTAAGTGATCCATGCAATAGTCTTGGATGCCGGCTACCCATCTTGAGCAACTATCAAAATTTGAACACTCCAGCGTATCTGTATGGTGGATTATCACATACTGCACCGGTACCAGAATATATTGCACCGTGAGTGAATCACGACCACCCCACATAGCTTTTGTAATTATCTTCGGGCAAACAGTTGCTAATTCTGGAATGTCCACAGGTTAATTTGGGCGTAGGTGATGCAAACTGTGGCAAACAATCACGTGCAAAAATCACAGAAACTTTGGCTAGAAGTACGATGATCGAATACGATATTCTCATTCTTTCTTTAGTGGAAAAACTTCGTTATCGACACAAGTATCCTAAACAATTCGTTGAACTTGAGTATTTGTGCCTGTTTATTAACTGGTAATATACATACATGCGGTTATCACTTCACGCAGCAACAGGTTTGACACCAATCCGTCAATTGCTAGATAGTCTTTTTTTTTCATAAACGATTGCTTTAGATGCATTACATTTATATAATACAACTTACGTAAAGCTTTATTAATATGGATTGAGATAATATTAAAGATTCTATAGAATACACAAATATTTAAATTGTTGTGAACTGCAGAAATGGACCATAGTTCTGCTCCTCCTTAATTAAAACATCCGAACTAGATTTTTTATCATTTTCGGTCTGATCTGCATATACCGGTTATTCTATCCCATATTTGTCTATTTTGCCTAGCTTGTTCTAACTTGGCAGAATAGACAAATATAACCGGTATATGCAGATAGACCGAAATGTATAAGGAATATAGTAGGACGTTTTAACTAAGGAGAGCAGAGTTAATCTTCTAGAGCCAAATATAGTGTTACATCTTGTATAAATACGATTTGGCGTATAATCCGTTTTCCTGAGTTCGAATCTGACAGCCAAATGCTTCATTATTTTCAAAATAAATTTGCAATCATAATGAAGGTACAAAAGAATGTTTAGTTTACACAGACTGTTGGTAATATTATTTAATTAGGTATGTGTGAAAGTAAATAATAATCGGATTACCGTTAATTCATTCCGTTAAAGTGAACAATAAGAAAATATATAAAAATTTGCTTTAAAAAGTGAATTCAGGATGGGATTAGTTGTCTGTGATCTTTCGTAGAGAGCAAATACCTACGGTTCTGAGTATAGTTCTTATTATGCTAAATTTTCAAATTTCATATCGTGTGAGAACGATAAATATCATCCACAACTTCCACTGTGTAATGTTGAAAATTCATAATTCTATATAATTAACGGAAATACATTTAAATGTTATAAATTATCCATGTATGTGGGAGGGGAAGGGGGGCGACCTAAGAGATCTATTCTGTCCCTTATTCTTGCTGTTTTACAGCTGGCCTTCCAATCATATTCCTTTCAGAAAGTGTAGGATATCAGAAGGCCTCAGGTTATGTAAGTCTTCCTCTTTCGATTTCACATGCTCCCAGGTGCAGCGCCCTTGAGTTGTGCAGTGCTACGCAATTTGAGAGAAATGGATGGTTGTTTTCCTCCTGTTCCCCACAACTCTACATTCAGATTCCTCTGTGAATCCAAGCTTACCCAGATGTATTTTTAGTTTGCAATGGGCTGAAAGTATTCCTTACTCAAGTTGATGCATTCTGTAAACCTCTTCTGGTTATAGGTTCTCAGAAGAATTTTACTTTGCCTCATTCCCTGGAGATTCTCCCAATAATTAGATTTTCTCTTCTCCATTTCTCTTTTGAGTTTCTTTAGTATTGTACTGCTACTTGTCCTGCAAAAGGGTTCAGGCCCTGCAAAAGGTATTGCAGCCTCTTTTTTGTGAGATTATCCCTTCTCTCGTTACCTTCCACTCCTGTGTGGCCCGGAAGCCACAGGAGGGTTACTTTATTCCTTTTGCCTAGCTCGTTTAATTTACCTAGACATTTCCAGACCATTGGAAACTTTTTTCCAGGGTAGAACTGATTTCATGTGAGCTCAGCTCATGATGGCTGCTTGATTATCAGACACGATGATAATCTCCTGCTTTCGGTAATTTCTATCAATATTGAACTGGACGCATCTTTCAATAGCGTGTATTTCCGCCAGAAATATACTTGGGTATTTTCCCAAGCTTTCGAATATGTAGTTCTAGCCCATATATTCTATTCCAGCCTTCTGCCGTTTTGGACCATCAGTGTACCATTTGATGGAATTTCTATTCAATTTCAGGTGGTGTTATGATCCCATTTCGCTTTTGTTCTAAGGGTACTTGTGGTGAATTCCTTCACAAAGCTATTTTTTTTAACATGTTATCTCGGGGCATGGCCCAGGTTTGATCACCGTCAGAAGATTGAGGCCTATGCCTAATCGTTCATTCCTTGACCATTCTGAGTGTGGTTCTATTTGCCACGCCCTCTACCACAATATGGAGAGGGGTAAGATCTAATTCTACCTCGATAGCTGCTGTTGTGGTAAAGTTCCTCATAGCCGCAGTTATGCATACGCATGCTAAATTTGCACTTTCGAGAGTAATCATAGCAGTGGCTAGATTAGTTCTTTGCTCCAAAGTTAACTGTTGCATAAATGAATGATCGGTCCTCACTATCGCTGTTTTTTGGGTTGCATTTCCAAATTTTCCCTGCGTAGTTTCTGCACACCATCAGGGCCTTTTTGGTTATTTCAAGTTCATGTTTGGTCCATAGAAGTTGATTGTCTAGGGCAGGGGTTAGCAAACTTTTTTAGGACAGGGCAAATCGTAACGAAAATTAAGTTCACGGGCCGGTTGTAAACTCTAACGTGTATATTTTTTTATTAAGTGTCCTCTGTGTTTTATTGAACCGAAAAACAATCTACAAAAAAGTTCCGTCGTATCATACAGGTGTTTTAAAATTACTGACTTGACAAAGAATCTTGAAGTTACAAAACTTATTTTTTTTTTCAAAAACACCCTGTATATTCTTATACTTTTCTGCAACATTCCCTATAGGCTTCAGTGGTTTTATTCTAAATTATTCCTATTATTTATTAATTTTTCCAAATGGTCAAATAATGTAAAAATATTACAATAAACTATTATTGTTAGTAAATATTATAATAATCATTGTTTTCTATATGTTGTTAGTACCTAGAAAAGTACGCAATATATAAACTAAACAGTAAATATTAAATATTAAAAGTTTATCTTCATCTGGTTCGCATTTTGCAAAATGAGGCAAAATGCGAACAAAAAGTTAATCAAGTGTTTGTGCGGTATAAGAATTTGCAGAGGATTAAAATAGCTACATAATGGAATCTTTGCAGACGATGTGGTAATAATAACAGACAGTGAAAAACAAAGAAAATTTGAACATATGCAAAGGAAACATGGAAGAAGAGGGCATGGCAATAAACGTAGAAAAAGCTAAAATCCTCGGAAACCAGAATGTTGAAACTAAAATTGAAATAAATGATACTAAAATAGAGCAAATGAGAAATTTAAATATTTAAGAGTAACATTGGAAGAAACAAGAAACAAGTGCTGGAATAAACGATTGATAAAACAATCGAGTACTACGTAATAAACCAAAAATTTATTAATAAAAAAGACAAAAAAGACAAATCTATAGTAATGTTATGAAGGAAGCCAAGAAAAATAAGATTCCACTATTTTAGGGCATTTGGAAACACATCTCACACCTGCTACTTCTGAAGATTTGGGCACCTCGAAACATCTGACCGAAAATTTGAAGTAAAATAGGATCCATTTTTAGGAATTCTAATCCAATCTAGATCACAGAAAATGAATTGCGATATATTTTTTTATACTTCAAGAATTTAGTATCTTTTTATTTAAAATAATTTGAAGGGACGAAAGTTCAGTTGAGGGGCCATAAGAAACAGAAGCAATAATTACTATTGATGGACGGAACGATTGTAGAAATTCTTTCTCATTTAAAAAAATATTAATAATTTCTCTGAGTTCCAAAAAATTCAATAAAACTTTTCCACTATTGCACCATCGAACTGGGGATGGTTAACTCGCTGAGAGCCAATAAAGTTAACCACTGCCACAACTGGTTCAATAATGCAAAATTGATAGAGGTGTTTGATGAACTAAGCGGTGACTTACTGAAAGCTTTGCATAAAACAAAAATACTCGGGCAGTATCAACAATGACTGTTAACTCATCAAGAACTAACAAAAACCACTAGATATTTTTTGCCTTCTCCATTAAGAAGCGTATTGTGATATTCTCAATTTATCTGATAGTCGCTTGAGCTGGGAGGTCAACAGAAAAACAAACCCTCTTGTTTGGGCACACTTCTTCAGCTTTATCGCAAATCTATTCATGAATATTTCAAATTTAATTCTAAATAAGGTTAAAAATATTATTGCGAAGTACGCCGAAAGCGTTCATAGTAAATGAATTAACCGGACTTATTTATCAGTTGACTATCAGTTGGTGAATAGTAGATGTAGATACCTCTCGGTACAATAATTTTCGTAAACCCTAATTGTGGGTGAGAAAAGCTATCGGCAATAGCTGAATTAACCGCTTGGTACTTAAAACTTGCGCGGGCCGGATTTAAATACGCAGCGGGCCAGATTTGGCCCGCGGGCCGTAGTTTGGCGACCCCTGGTCTAGGGTAAGGCTTAGGTATTTAATCTTCGTTCTCCAATCTATAGTTCGCCCATTCATTTTTATGGTTTTGAGATTGGTTTTTCTTTTCCTGATGAATGCTACTAAGGTAGTCTTAGTGGGGTTAACATTGAGTCCCACCATCTTCCCGTGAAGTTCAATCCCCTTTGAACTATGTCACAGAGAGTATTCTCAAATTTGCCTATTGCGTATATGACAATATCATCAGCATATCCTTGAAAGGTATGCTTAGATCAGTCAGTCCGCATAAGAATTCGCATAGATACCTAGAAACAGGTAGCGCATGAATAGATACATTCAATGACTAATTCTGTCTTACTTGATTTATAGAGGTAAATGGTGATCCTGTTACATTTGTGGTTAGTTCTTGGAATTTTAGCAGGACTAAGGAAGCGTAACGATTATTAGCATCTACAAAGTAATAGATCTCTTTGTAGAAACCCTCAATATTATGTAATAACAGGTTAAAGGCGTAGAAAATAAATAACTTATGATAATTCTCCTAAAAATCAATAGTTTTCAATTGGCCAGTCAAGTGAATTAGTAATAAGTTGACCTAAATAAAATATACGGCCATATAAGGTATACCTGCTCGTGAAAGTCAATAAATTAATAACAATCAATTCCGACCTTCTACAGAATAGCAAGCAGCGACGAAATCCATTCCATCAGCCGAGCGAGCACACATGTTTGCCATAGTCTTCACCGCTGATCGATTGATGCGTTTTTGCGGCAAGACATCCTTGTGCACCGGTTCCCATATGTTATCGAAACGACTCGCGATATTTCAAATAGCTTTGCGCGATTTGTTTACAAACAAACTACAACTTGCACAAATCTATCATGTGCTGCTTAAACGCTTGAGGGTATATATCCTATTAATATCCTTGACATACAGTGCAACCGAGTTTTGTTCTTTCAAAAAAGAGATTCGTCCGTGAAATGAAAGACCTTTTTCTGTCTCTCGATTGGACACCACAGCGGGAAGAAGTTGAATTTTAATACGTCCGCGGTTTTCGATGCGATGAGATGTGTATTTACAATATATCATCCCATAGCATCGTCATAATCTCGTATGTAATAAAGTAAAGTGTCACTTGTTTACGAGTATGACGTAATTTGATGTGAGATGTTTTGTATTTTCTCAGCGCGTCGTAATAGTTTTGCGCGAATTCACAAACTGGCCGCTCGAACGCTATTAAAACGGTCTATAAATAATGAAACGGGCCGGCAAACAAAAGTATGGTTGTATTAATGCCAAACGTTTTATCATAATTTAATTTAAAATCGTGTCATTTCTGTCGGTATAGTAAATTTGTGCGGAAAACGTGCTCTCATTATATTTATTTGTGATTTTAATCTGATCTGAAACCTGCCGATTATGACAATTTGCATTTTCGTACTTATTGGCTGTATGGATTTAATGATATCTGTATATTGAAACTCGCGGTTGATAAAATATGCACTTTAGATATGCTTGAGATGCGGTGTTTGGAAGTTTTTTTATTTTTTTGTACTATTGTGGGATCTTCTAAATTCGTCTAGCGCTTGCGCCGCCGATTCTTTCCTGTGTCTACCGCGTCTATTTCGAATGAGATATTGAGAAAATAAAATATTCCGGATATGTTGTGTGTGTGTGGGACATTTCCTTGACGTTAACCGAGTGCGGTCGGTTTTTGGAGTGATGTGCAACACCGGGTGCTCTAGGTTTTCTGTGGATTTTCGTCGGCGTGCGACGCGATAGTAGTCCCTGTTTTTTTTTTTTAAATTCGCGCGCCGATTTGTGGCCGCGCCAAGTCAAGCATGGATCGCACGATGTACGGAAAGATTGTGCCGGGAACGCTGCATCCTTACCAGTGCACCCTCAAGTGTGGGACGCTTCCCGGTTGTAAGTCACCCTATAAGGAAGTAGTTTAATTAGGATTGTTAAAAATAAGATTACCTGGTGTGTAATAAACACGCAATTTGCTGCGCGCTGACATAAAAACCACGTGGCACAGTGGTTCAGAACGCGAAAAACACGCTCGAAATTGTTTACTCTTTAGTTTTAACAAATTTTACATTAAATTTGAGTAGGATCATGTTTTTGGGTATGCTGAATCTGAAATTATGCATAAAAAACCCGTATTAGCAAAACCTACCCTAAAATATAACCCTTAAATGCGAAAAACTGATATCACTTAGTACACGTACGAAGAATATTTTTTATACAAATTATACAGTTTAGTTTGCAAATTCGAAGTAATTGTTTGTCAAAAGCACCCCTTCATGATTGAATTTGACATGTTTAGTAGTTTGTACTTAATAAAAAAACAACCCTTAATACATCCTAAAATTATATTGTAGAAATTTTGTCCAAAATACAAAATTAAGCCGTTTTGCTCAGTAAATATTTTTATACATGAACAGCAACACCCTTAGTCAAAACACAAAAATTGAAAAGAATTACATTTTATATTTTGTGAATAATTAATCAGAATCGGAAAAATATTCAGATGACATATCCAGTGCAGTATCATCTTACCCAATAACATTTACTAACTCTAAAATATCCGAATCAAATTGCCGTTTTCTAGAATTAGTTAAATGTTGTAAACTTAAATATGGATCAGAACTTAATATCAATCGACAAAACAAGTCCTCATTTGTATGCTCCCTTGATGATTTTCCCGTAAAATGTGTTCGAAATTTTTTCACATCTTTGTTTTTTGCTTCTGGGCTTCTTCTGATAATTCACCAATGGGTAAATTGCTTATTAATGACCCAAACCCCATGAAACAAAATTTTATGTACTGAAGTAGGCATATAATACCAATTGTACAATTCACGTATTTTGTTGCTGTATATAAACAATCTAAAGGTGACATGGCATTTTGTTCTTGTTTTCCTCCATTTTTCCATTATACGTTTGCCTCTCTAGTTGGTGTAGTTGTACTTTCAATTATCAAATCGGCAGTACTTTTATTTCGACTTTCTCGTACTTTCATTGCAGTAGCATGCACAAGTTCTTCCACGGAAGTACTTTTTGTGAGCTCCTCGGTTTTACGCCTTTTTATAACAACAGAACTTTCAGCAAAACTCTTTGAAGAACGACCTCCTTCCAAACCCGAAGTTGATGGTCGATCGCAGTAAACAGATTCAGGAAAAATAATTTTTCTTGTAGCCAAACATTATGCTTTTTCATAAAAACACTTGATGTTCTATTGGACGATTTCCAATATTGAAATATCTTTGGAAAAACATGTGTTCAAGCCAATACAAAATATTTTTACTTGATTTATCTTCTTCGGCAAGCCCATATGTATCAATTATAAACCGATACATTGCTCGTTTTTTACTTTCAGTAGATTTATTATCATTCTTCATAGCGACTTCGTTTAATACAATCGACTTATTTCTTGGCGTCCATTATGTTACAACTTTTCAAAAAAAATTATTGCAACAAAAACCACAATCTTTTCACAACCACTCTAACGTCAGAAATTTCGAAAATAGCGCACAGAATAATCTGCATAAAGTTTCGACTCAAAGTTGAGTTTCAACTGATCGGGTACCAAGTGGGGTTTTCTTTTATATGTTCTGAATAGGCAAATATTGGCAGCTAATTTTCTTGAATTTAACAAGCCAAATAGCCAATTTACGCGTAAATGAGATAATTACCGTGTAGGGTTGTGTATAACTAAACTTAATTCTCTACTTAAGGCAAATTTTTATAATCCGATTACCTGTTACGAACAATTAATTTTCTTGTACCAGGTAAACATTATCCAATAATAAGTAATGCGACATAATACTACACTTAGTAATGTATAACAATATTATAATGACATCATAAAAATAAGCACATTTGCTTGTGGTACATTCTTTTAATTACACCCTAATTTCTATACGCAGAACGTCTCAATTTTACTGAACTTTGAAAGCAAATATAAAAAAAAAACTTATGTAAATAAGATGCATGTTATTTACATCATCAAATAGAGCAACTATTCAAGATTAAATTACTGCAATTTTAACTTTGAAGAAGTTGCAAATATGATTTTCGATCGCGTTTTTCGCGTTCTGAACCACTGTGCGTAGGTTTATGCTAATAGAATTAATATTTTCAATTTGATGCACTGGTGAAACTATTTTTCCACATAGCGAAAAAGAAATTAAACAAAAGTCTAGTCCCTCACAACTTTCTTTAATAACACACGACCGGTTTCGGTCTATCCGAACATCCTCAGGTTAGCTGAAAAAGCATCACATAATAAGAGCATGCAACAATTATTGGCAAAATAGTATTGTATAAAATTGACTTTTTTTTAAATTAGGGAGTAAAGTAAAATGGCAAAAGAATTTAAAAAAGATACTTACAGTTTAAAAGCAATTAAGAATGGTCAAAGTTGGAAAATTAAAATAAAATTAGAGAGAGCAAAGTAGATAGTCGAAGTAAAACTTGTAAAAACAGACATTAAATAAAATGAAACACACAAGTCTACACATTAAAATTATTTAAAATAATTGTAAGCACTTCCAACTCAGGATATAAAATGATTCTGGAAAAGTCGAGACTAAAATTTAAATAAAGGTATAGAAAATTCCAGAAAATACAATAAATTTGTGCCATCTATAAAGTAATGTTGTGCTTAAGACGTAGACGTAATACTTGTAAACCATATATGCAGAAGGTCATTTATCGATTAAAATTTGAAAAAAGGGGGTGGACTCGAAAATTAATTGTGAATTTAATGAAAGGTCGCTACTAGTGAGCTGTTGCCTCAATATTTCCAATGCCTCTAAATTATTGAGGTAGGTACCTTTTTTTGGCGGTATGTAATATTTGGAAATTCTGATTGATGTCAAAGTTATGTTTATTTTTTTTTAATGTTTACCGAGTAAGGAATCTACAGTAGAATTGGGTTTTACGCTACGCTATATTATCTTTATTGTTAATAATTAAATTTTGTAAGGGATGTAATGTGTTAAATGGATTTTGGACGTACCTCAAAGTTTACGAACTGCTGTTTTTGAAGCAAAAACCCTAATTTTTAAGATGGGCCTCGGCCTGTCGACATAGCAGTAATAATTATATCCACCAACTGCCAACGTCCCTCGAAATTTACGTATTGTCGTTAATGAAATCAACAAACAAACCCTCAAACTAATAAAATCTCGTTTATTTTAGAGATATTTCGAAAATTAAGAAAATAATTGGTATAAAAAGCCATCATATTATTTTGTTACTTCTAAAATTAAGGACTAGCTTTATTGTATGCAAAATTCTACTGAAAATTCACTATTGCATTTGCGGCAAGCAATATGCAATTTATGCTCCTTTTATAGGTAAGTTATGTTAATAAATTTGCGCAACAAAACTACACATTATGTTTCAAAGAAACACATTATACAGTAAATAATTATTTAACAACTAGATATATTAATTATAGCAACAGCGTAGTTAATCTGTACGCAAAATCTTAATGTTGGTGCGCTACACAGATTTGTATAGTGCAAAAATACTGTAAATATTTTGTTGACGATAATTGCAACTATTACCACTGGCCTAAACGTACTATTTGCAACAAAAGATCTGCACTTAATGCCACTGTAATATATAGGTTCTGTCAACATAAATTGTATAACAAAAGTGTGAATTTTTTTGAAAAATGCGACAACTCGTCAACTATTTTGTGGGAAATTTTAATACAAGTTGTGCTCGTCCCTATTTGTTCAACAACTTGCTGTGCGAAACTTTATAATTCTTTGAAAATTTATATTTTTTTTTTGTGTGAATCTATCGAAACTTCTGGTTGTAAACTTTCTGGTAAAAAACTTTTTGCAGAATTTTTTATTAAGAAAAAATAGTAAACTTTTGTTGGAAATAATAAGTTTGATAGAGATTTATAGTTACGTATAGGTAAAATAAACACAAAATATGATCCCGTATTCCACCGCGCTCCGTGTGAATTATTCCGATTATTGAAGTCATCCGAATACGTGCAACTTAGGCAAGTATGTCTGGTGGAATATGGAATGTTTGAGTAATTGGATGTGATTAAGATTTCGAACTATTCAAAATCACAAATTTATATTGTTAGTGTCTTCATAGCAATGTAAATTTGAGATAAAATTGTATCCATCCAGCTGTCTATGTTTCTTTGTTAATTTATCAGCATAAATATTAAAAATTACATTAAGTGGCTATAAAAACAGACCTCAATGTCGAGTATGGAACCAATAAATTTATTCATATTTCTTCGCGATTGCATGAACACGTGTTGCGTTATTGCTTTAATTTGTTCACTAAAAATATAACCAACTACAGTTCATATATACGAGGTATTCTAAAAATATTAAGTAGTTGTTATGATCATAATTTGTTGAAGGTTTTTACTTTATTTGTTTGTAGCAATAAGTTGCTTGCATCATATTTTTGTTGGAGATTTTATCTCCAGTCATATAAAATAATATAGAGGGTCTTGGAAATGAATTTTGTTCTTCAATTGCTCATTTGCTATTGACATGAGGTGCTTTTCTTCCATGGGTTTGCTCGATGTAAATTCATATTTTTGGTAAAAAATCCAAAACGCAAAATTAATAACGAAATATGCACTTTTCTCTAAAATTAATAATTTTGATAACTCAATAATTTGTCCATACTACATAATTGTCGTAACCCTATACAGGGTGATTCATGTGAACCCGTCCATTAAAAGTTCTTAACTTCGCAATGATATCTCGGTTTTAAAACTTTGGGGTTAAGCATAGTTAACTATGATCTATTTAGAACAAATAACTTCGCACTCCCGGTTATATCGAAGGTCATGGCCAACTTTGATATTATAAATAGATGCATTTATTGCATTTTTAGGTTCTACTAGTTATTTTAGAGCCAATTTTATAACATCTACTTACCTATCGGTTACCGTTCCAGAATTGTTTTGGTTATTGTGAGAAAACGTACAAAAAGATATGATGCATTAAATGCTTAAACAGCTATACAACAACATAAAAACTCTCTACCCTTGGTGTGCAGAGAGTTTTTATATTGGCTGTGGAGGGTGTGGGTCTTCTACTATTTAACTAAAATTGTACAAGGTGTACTACAATCTACAGTTGATTTGAGATAACTTGTTAGTACTGAAGGTATTTTTTTTTTCAAATAGAAAGCCCTGCATACACTATGTTATATAGAATTGAACCATCTGTCGAAAAGTTATAAGTGTTCTTATACCTATCTCTGTCGCTTCTTTTAGGATTTTCAGAAAATGTAGTTTTTAATTAGTATTTATTAGTAGGCCGTTAAGAACTGTTTTAATTTTAAAAGCATATAAAACAATAAAATATAGTATGAAAAATGTTTTTTAAATGTTGATAAGTAGCGCCACCTAAGTATGAAATGCCGAAGACCAACTTCGTACGTTACGTCTGCTGGAGCGGGCGCGTCTTGACAAAATCATACTAGGTCTCACGCTAAATCGTGCCGATGAGGTGGCAGTGATTTTCCGAGGGTTAACCCCTGTGAAAGGAACGGAGTGGAATAAAAGTGAGCAGCGAAGGATTACGCCATCTCGCCGTTCGCGCTCCTAACTTCTAACGCAGGGTTTGCAGTGGCTGGCGTTGGAGAGGTTCGTTTCGATAGAAATTTCGACTAATTTTCTCGTTTTTCCCTACTTTTGTCGATAAACTAAAGTACCTCTAGTCCCGCGCGACTATTTTTCGTTCGACCGTCATTTATTTCTCTTATTTAATCTAGCACGGCTTCTGATTATTTAACTTTTTTTACCGAAACCCACGCTTTAAATGAGAGACGCTACTGTAGTGTTATAAAGAGAGGAAAGTATCAAAATTTAGTATTAGTAATTAGTAGACCGTTAACAACCATTTTAATTTTAAAAGCATGTAAAAAAAAAACAAATATAGTATGAAAAAATAGACTCACGCCACAATTCCATACGTGCTGCTGCTGAAGAAATAGGCATATCATATTCATCAATACAGCGCATTCTGTCAAAACAAAATGGACGCATACGGCTTCATCGTGTAAGCGTTTCATCTTGGCGATGAAGCTCGCCGTCTTAACATGACTCCAGGAAGTTTTTGCAAAAAATATTTGGAGGGGTAAGTTCAAATTTACCACAAAGGGTATCGTTAATAAACGCAACTGGCACTACTGGGCAACGCAAAACTCTCGCTTCAACCGTGAAGCTAACTTTTAATGTATTTTGCTTAATAATGGATTGGAGAACATGTTTTCAAATTTATGGCTTACAGCGATACACCCTAAGGTTTGTTTCAGACGAGGCGATTTAGTTAATTCAACTAAGTTGCCTGGTTTACTGTCAACTAGTTAATTGTCATTGACGTATTGAAGCTGCCGAAGCGGACAAGTTGTTCATATCAGTATGCTTCTTGCAACTTAGTTGAATCAACTAAACCGCTTCGTCTGAAACCAGCCTAATTCTGCGGTAACGCGTAGCAAATATTCAGTTGCCTCTGGTTAATCGGAGATATTGCTGATACCGAATGGATGGGACACCAGTTTATTTTTCTTATGGTGTGGATCTTACTGAGTGCAATGTTTAATGGTAGGTGATTGGACGCAATGTACATTGAGCTTAGCCACCAAGATTTAACTCCCTTGGATTTTTATTTATGGACACACAAAAATCACTGGTGTATTCGGTCAAAGTAAAGACCAAAGTAGAATTAGAGCGATGAGTAGCTAAAGCATTTGATAGCATAGATCCTGGACAAATAACACAGGCTACAACAATACAAGTTTATATCAGGATTCTAAAGTTTTTGCAAGCGAATTGAGGTCATATACAACACTTATAATTTTATTATACCTACATAACCACACCCAGCATTTCGTTTTTGATTATCCTGTATTTAATAAATTTTTAAAATTAAAATTGGTTCCACCGCCTGCTATGAATTAAATATCTGCTAATATAAAACTACATTTTTTGGAAATCGCTAATCTTACAAGAAGCGATAGAGATAAGTATAAGAACACTTATAACTTTTCGATAAGAGGATTCAACTCTACAAAACATAGTGTAAAAATATACAGGGCGTTCCAATTGAAAAAAATATTTTTAGTACGAAGAAGTTACCCCAAATGAACTGCAGATTGTGGGACACTTGTGTAGTTTTGTTTACTTTTTATTCCTTGGCTAAAAACCAGAGGAGTTACTGTCTTCATGGGCAACCTGTTATACGCCTTTAATGCATCATATTTTTCTTGAGCTTTTGTTTCACAAAAAACAAAATAATTCTGAAACGGTAACCGATAGGTAAGTAGATGTTGTATAAAATTGGTTTTAAAATGCCTAGTAGAACTTAAAAATTCACTAAAAAAATATATATTTCTATTTATAATATCAAAGTTGGCCATGACTTTCGATGTAACCGGAAGTGCGTCATAGATGAAGTTAGTTTTTCTAAATAGATCATAGCTAACTATGCTTAACTCCAAAGTTGCTAAATTTTGATTGAGATATCGATTTAGATATTGCAAAGTCAAGAACTTTTAATGGACGGGTTTCTAATATTTAAGGGAATGTTTTCCAAAAGGGCACAAAAGTCCCTCTTCAAATTCATTTTCTTCGCTTACAATTATTGTTTTATGTCGTTTTATGTAAGCAACGTTGCCTGTGGTACGAAATCTGTCCAACAGTTTTTCAAATACCCTTTTATCTGGATGTTTTCGATTAGGGTACTTCTGCGCATACACCCGAGACGCAAGGAAACAATTTTTCTGACACTCACCAATAACTAAAATCATATCAGCTCTTTCTTGCAACGAGTATGCTTTCATGGTGCTAACTGGATACACATCAAATTGACACATTCAAAAAAATCACCAGCTACCTAGATTCAATTAAGGTAATAACAATTTACTTAGACCACTTAAAAAAATCCAAATAACTTAAAAACTAGTCTAGATGGGTATAGGGACTCTTAATATTGGTTTAAAGAAAATAAAAATTCCTATCTATCAACGTAAAAATATACTGGGTGTTCCATTTAAAATAACAAAGTTACGCACGATTAAAATTCACAAAGTTTGACTTAGGTACTTGAACATCCTGTATACTACTGGACAATGTTGAATGTCGCATTCAATCAGCCAGAGGATCTGCCATGTACGGTTTTCATTACACTTCTCTAAATTAATTCGTTTCCGAGATACTAGACTTTTTGTGCAACATTGCATTTTTCAACAAATTGAAATATCTCATAAACTATAAAAATTAGATATAGGGAACCTTTAATAAAATTGTTCTAGTTTTTAGTGTACATTTCAAAAATGCCATAAAATACAGGGCGTTCCATTAAGAAAAACATAACTTTGATGAGCGGCTAAATTTTGGAACACCCTGTATATTGCACATTATTTTTAAATTGTAGATCTAATCCGCCTACATATATCCCAATATTAAACATTTCAAAAATTCTTGCCACTTGACTACCAAAGACCACGGCGTTACCGCTGTTACACCCTGTATAACAACAGCTGCAATAATGTCACTATTTTGATTATGTTATATTTTTTTTTACATATTACGCCAAATCTGTCGTATACTGATGCATCATGTCATCTATTCCTAAGTACAGGTCATTATTCTAGACAGACTGTACCGCATCTATTTTCAAAGCGGGCCGGCAACTCTTTGAATTCGTCACTAATTTGTTTCCACGGCTACCTTTTGCTTGGAATGGTGCCATCAGATAATACACAGCTTCTTGTATTTTTACGCGGACTACGAATAATATAGGAAAAGCGACCGATCTATTTATAATTATTCACGTAATACTTGGATGTTGTTAAGTTTATAGAGATATTTCTTTTAATTTATTGGAAACTCCGACAAACTGTAGGCGTTAGACAATATGTTGTACCATACCTAGCGTAAATGCAAATTATGTTTTCTTAGATTTTATGTAACATCAGTAAATATGAGGTAATGATGATGTAGGAACCGAATGACAGCATTGCTTACACAGGTTTTATAAGCGTTTCACGTTTTCATGAATACATGAATCGCACCACATTGAAAGATAACATTTGCTAATCAATCAAATATACATATGTACATATATCATTAGCAGGAAGTCGGCGTTTTCTAAGTCAAGGTCTTAATATCCGTTTTCCTTATAGAATCTTTTTAGTATTCAGGGATAATGTATCCGTGCGTTTCGATCAAATATATTTTTATAATCTGATAGAGATAGAGCTTCATAGCGTTCGGGCGATTTGTGATGTGTTTTTAAATTTTGAACTCAAAAATAAAAATCTAATTAGTGTCGTGCCGAAGTAAGCAATGAATTATAAGGGTGAGTCAAGTTTTATATGTACCTTTGTGAAATAAACATTAAGATGAAATTTAAACTTTTACGGCCGTTTGCACCGTCTGTGATTAACATTTTAATTAACTAATCAAAAATTAAATTTATCACGAATTAAATATGAATAGGATGGCACCGAACAAATTAATTAAAAAGTTTGTGACAGAAATATAGGTTGGTAGTGCCTTAAGTTTAGTTTTTAGTCAAAAATTATATTTATATTGGAAACACTGTTCCATCATAATGGAAATTGTCGCTTTGCGAATGCGCAATTTTAAGCGGCATTTGAGAGGAATTTAAACTGAAGAAAAATGCTGCAGAATTAGATATTGAAACCAAAAAAGATGAGTAGCTTCTTTTAAAAGGACCTAATGGAAATTTATGTATGAATGCAGGTTTCTTTTTTTCATTATGGAATTCTTTTATTTATTTGTTTCGATAATGCTCCAATTTTTAATACTTTATTCGATCTCTGTTATTACTTGTTAAAATTATTTTGTTACTACCATCATTTCCTTATATATTTTGTTCCTTTTTTAATGAATAAATGGTTAATGATATACACAATATTACTTGTAAAAAAATCAGAGATAAAACGTTTTTTTACCGATAAATGTCGAGAAATGTGTTCCTAAAAGGGTAAACGCGTCATAATTAATCTCATGAAGTTATTAATTTAAAATTTCTTGATTTAAATTTTCTTCATTGATTTCCTCTGGTAATAATAGAGCCTCTTCGCCCACATTTATAGCTATATTGTGCAATACTGAGGTAGCAACTACCAAGCCATAAAGGTATCCAGTTTTAAGTGACAACTATATGCCAGTGTTGGAAAGCATCTTTTTTGAACTCCAAACATGCTAACAGTGGGGTCAATAAATATTTTTTTGAGGCATATCCACTGCCGCGTATGGAAAAGAATGGGTCATTAAAGCGTGTTTGTTGTATGCAAAAAAAAAAAAACATCCTAGCTATTCCTCTATAATTGTTCTATTCAAACTTCTGTTTTAGGCTACTACGGTTAAAAATTGTGCTATCATGTGTATTCCCTGGCCATCGTACTACGATATTCATTATTTTTAAATTAGCATCACATAAAAATTGTGAATTGATAGAAAGATATTCTTTCTTATTACGAAATACCTCCGTGTCATTCCCACCTGAAACCAGGAGTAATCCTCAAATACATTTATTGTTAGTTTTTTATTTGGGGAATTATTTTTTATTTAAAATTTACCTACAATATAACCAATCCAAACCAAACCGCATAACATAACCTATAATCGCATATAAACACGATTGTAAAACAAAGAAACTACGCTTGTGCCAACTTTAATTATGGGTTAATTCGTACCTTTGGTACTGATTAAACATAATCACGAATTAAGGATTTAATTATTAGTTAAGCAGTCGGTGCAAGGGAAATTCAACTTTAATTATGATTAAATTTTAATCATAACCTAATCACGAACGGTGCAAACGGCCGTTATTGCTACAAATGTTTATATTTACGTCATGCCTTCAAATTATTATTTGCCTAATGCTTTATTTTCATGTGCTGTAGATATGTAGCATTCTATTGAATATTTTGCATGGTAGAATACGCCATCATTTTTTTTTCTTATATTTTTTAAGGAAGCACACTCACTTCTGTGTCGACTCATATATGTTAAAATTATCTCTATATTATATTGTGCTTTCTATAGAACTACTTTCGTAAGGGCAACTGAACTGAACTTAAAATTAGAATCACTTAAAGTTTGGGTTATATAGGCTGTTTACTCAAAACTGAGATATGTTCTACACATGTTGTAGGTAATGTGTTGGTAAAATATGGATTAAAAATACAACTTTTAACAGTGAATAACCTTTCTATATTATAAAACACGATTTTACAAATGAAATAAAGGCAAGAGGGACAAAGTATTTGCGAGTTTTATTAGTTTGTTCTATGGAAATCGGCATTTTTCCCATTTAAACCAAAAATGGACTATGAAGTAAAATTGGCAGGCGTTCTTAAGAATCTCTACAAACATCAAATTTAAAATGTTGCCATTTAAACGCAATGTAAAAAAAATAAAGTGGATTTGGCAATTGTAAGTTGGTATCTGATCTGCTTTAGTGTATTTTGTATAGTTAGAATTTAAGGTGGTGCCAATGACTTTGATTGTGAGTTATGATGCTTATAGAAGTTCCAAACTGGTTTTTTACAATTTCGTCTTTTTTTATTTAAAATAAACTGTGAATTATGATATTAAAATTGATTGTACTGAATATTTATCTTAAATTAATTGATTGATACAATTGCTATCTACTAGTGTTAACAGCGGTAATTATCATTTTTGCGTAAAACTGAAATATTTCAATTCGAATTAGATGAGTTAACGTATGTAATTCTTCATTTTAATTGTTTAATGTAGTTACTTATTACACACCGATAGAAAAAAATGTTCACTTAAAAAATTTATCAGTTAATTGAATGTATATTTTAATGTTAAATTTACACTTAAAAAGAATACTAGATCAACAAAAAAAAAAATCAAAAATAACCTTTTTATTTCTCTTACTGTACATTCAATCGTTAATTATTTTTTGGAAACGTGGTTGAGACGTAAAATTAAAATATCATTTGTATTTTTTCCGGGCGTTTCTGTTAGAATTTTATTTAAAATTTAACACATAATATTCAAATCATATGCCATATCTACTACAAGCATTATGTACACTACTGTCCATGTTAGTTGGCGCGTTCAAATATTTTTTTCTAAAACTAATCTAATAAAAAAAAGTAATTTTAACGAAAAATAAACAAAAATTTCTTAAATATCCCGTTCATCATATATATAAAACGCATGCTTCTATTTGTAGTAGAGATAGCTCGTGCCGTATACAAAGACTATCTTAATTATTAATTTATAATAATAATACTTACTTATGTATCTCTACATTTATTGCCACATTTTAATTAACCCTCTAAACTAACTACGAAGTTGTTGCAAGTTAAGGACTTGCTACACGTAATGAAATAAATAACATTTTAAAATTATGTATAATTCAGCATGACCGATATCTATAAATATTCAGAAGATTTATATCCAAAGCAAGAAGGTCAATACAAGATATATTAAGAACAAAATCATGTTTTTATATATTATATTAGTATGTGGTGAATATTATTTTCAAAAAACAAATACACAAGGATTAATGCTTAAGTCAAAATAGTGGCGAATAAATTTTTGATAAATTTGCTACTTCTATCTGTATGTTACTATTACTGACGCTGTTTTTTGACATTATGTGATTTCCATTTGTGGCTTTACAATTTTGAAACAAGAAATATAAAAAAGAAAATGAAGAAAATGCATGCGGGTCCTTGGCCACCCCACACGCACTGAGAAATAGATAGTCCTTACAAATATGCATTAATTCAAATAAATTATTGTTTTAAATTACTACATCTAATTCAAATAAAATTCCTTTATGTGAAATATTTTTTTCAAATGTATTTGTTTGCGGTAAAGAATTTTTTTTTCTCAGTCACTATTGTATTACCTTAAGAAAATTTTTCGTATTCGGATACATATCATACAAGAGCTTCCAAAATACCACCGGAACTGAGATTAATATTTGGCGGATTCTTCTTGCAAGGCATGATTTAACTTATGGGGACCTCTAGCTTTTAGAACATTTGTGCACCATTTATTTTTAGTTAATAGAAATAGTTTTGCGGTATAGAAAAACATAAATAACTTCATATTAAAAATGGAATAATAATAAAGTTTTTCAGAATTACAAAATACACTAAATTGTTTAACCTTTAATTGAAGAAGTGGCATCTCATAGACTGTGCGATAATATAAAACGCTTAGTCTCAGATGCCACCTCTCTGGTTAAGGGTTTAGATATCAAAAAAAGTAAAATAAATAGTATTGGAGTAGGCATTTGGAGTAGTAGCATTACCAAACTCAAGTGCAATCAGTAACGGTGGATGAAAGTTATTCAACAATTTATAATCATATATAAAAGAATTTTCACACTATGGAAGAAGCCCCATGTAAACACCTGTACAACAAACTGTAAATAACGCATTTCTATACATATAAAATACTGTTTTTTTCAATACTTGCTTCTTAAATAACCTAATGTATTTTAATGAGTTTCCAATTCATTCTCAACGTACTGTACTCTATTATCTTAGATCTGGCATTATCAAGATTTATTGTCGTCGATGTTTGGGTTACGCATGAGGCAAGAGACATTTTATATACACTGCCTTATTTTTTCTTAATTAATTTCTTACACCGTTTATTGACTTATAATTAGACTGCTAATAAGTAGTACTAATTACTTGTTTGTATAATAGACATGTTTATGTACACATGTTTCAACACTTTTATTTCTGTCTCATGCATGTATATAAATGGTGTACGTCTTTCACTCTGATCTCTGTTTCGTAGCGTGTTTACTTTTTTACCGGGACAAATAATGGTGTTAAAAGAACATTTAACATACGTTCGTTATGTTTTTTGGCTTTATCAGTGCCCATTACATTCTACTTTTGTTTATGTTTGTGGTAACAAATTTAATATGTTATATGCTTTGTTACGTATTGTGTCGCATATTCTTTATTTCAAACTATGGCAAAATTCATACAAAATAACGTCATGATTTACAAAGATACATTAAAATATACTGAAGTAATCAAGAAAATACGGTTCAGAACTATAAATGATAAATAAATATAATCGTTTAACGAATAACAGGACAGTGTAAGTAGATGTCTTTTAACTTTGAATTTGAAACTTTTAACATTTTTTCATCTTGATATTATTTACCCAGTTATTAAATAGTTTACACCCCAAGAAAGCTACATTTTTTTGTAAAAGAATTAAGGCAGCAGATAATTTGTCAGTCGTACATTTGGCATTATCATCATGCGCAGTATCAGTATAAAATTCCGAGTTATATTTGCAGACAAAGCATAACACTTCAAGAATGTATGCATAAAATAGGGTTGAAATTTTCTGTGCTTTGAAAGTGTTCCTGCAGGATTAATATATGATAAATCAAAAATAATGCCAAGTCCCCTCTTTTTGCGGTAAAAAAATATGATCCACGTCCACACCAGACACCCAGTGAGTGATTCTGAAAGTCATTTTTGAGTGAAAGTGAGAAAAGTAGTAAGTTTTAAGAATAGGTGTGTTGCAAGATCTTTTTAAATTGTGAAGGGCATAACATATTTGTGATAAATCGCAACAAAGCACACCTTAAACAATTTTCTATTTCATAGTCACAATATCGACTCACTTCGGCTCTTCTCGGACAAGGATGCTTTCTCTAGAATTGATGAATAGAATTCTATTAAATGACTGCTATAAAATCATCACATTAACTAGCTTCACATATTACTTTTATACTTATAATCTTCCATATTTATAGTATTTATTTTAAATTTGTTGTTGACAATTTACGACTGGTTTATGACGTTTATGATTAGATAGTGGTTTGGTTCAATTTTATTTGATTAGTATGGTTAGAAATTTGTGTAAACTGAATAGCTAGACCATAATATAAAGTATTTTTAAATTTTAAACTCCTATTATTTGCACAATAAGAGCAACGAATCTTTTTTTTCTATTTCAAAACATTTTTTCAGTTTGACCACCAATATTTGCTAATGTAAATATTTTGTCATTCTTCATACAAACCGTCTTGTCTTTTTTAGCAAACGTAGTTAAAAGTTTTTGAATGATGCGGATAAGCCTCGAATCTGCCGTATCAACTATATTGTGTGTTATAGGCAAATACAATATAAATATGTTTACTGGTATAATATTTGGTAATACAATGTTGTAGGACTTTCATAAAAAAATTACTTACCTACCTTGAAACTGTATATCAGTGAAAAAAAAGCACAAGAAGTTAATAGCGCAAAAAAGTAATGATATGGGTAAACCATCAGGATTTTTATTTTGGTAATCGTCCGTTAACAAACGGCAATAAAATGTATGGAATTTGTTTAGAAAAACAATACCTCTTTCTAAATTCTGCATTACTATTTCACGGGATTTTTGTGC
Source organism: Protaetia brevitarsis (assembly GCA_004143645.1). NCBI lineage: Eukaryota > Metazoa > Arthropoda > Insecta > Coleoptera > Scarabaeidae > Protaetia > Protaetia brevitarsis. Next base: position 54,232 of record RXPK01000739.1, read on the forward strand.
GTCCCTGATATACCGTTTCGGTTGTCTATTACTATCTTTTTTTATATTTATATAATCCAAAAAATCCTCTATATCTGCCATTACATCCCATTGACAAAATGACAACATGTGTCAAATTTATAGCAAGTATTCTTTCCTAAGGTATCCTTAAGGTACCTTCGGAGCTACCTTAAGATTTTCCTTATGTAAGGTAACCTTAAGGAAAAAATGTAGTCTATGAAACACAAATTTTATGTCAAGGAGCGGTTATATAGTCTAGGAAATAGAGCCTTGGAGTATTCCTCTATCTACAGTATGTATAGTAGATGAGTATTCATTAATCACTACTTTTTATTTACGATTTGATAAATAACTTTGAAACCAGCGCAAAGAATTGCCTTTAATACCGTAACTATTTAATTTTTTAAGTAAGATAATATGATCAACATTATACAAAGCAAGAGATAAATCAATAAACATAGCAAGACAGGGCCGATTTGACAGTTCTCAAAAAATATTTGACAGATTAAACCTACTATCTATCATGTAAATCACAGGTATGTCTTTATTATTTTTAGACATTTAGTTAAAATTGGACTGGCTGGGAAAAAATAGTATTCAAACTATATGAGGAAAGTGCTATTGCAGGCCTTGGGCAATTACATACATGTGATATTTGCCCGCGGCCTGCAATAGAGCACTTTCCTCCCTTGGCTTGAAATATATTATTTATTTTCTATGAATTTTACTAAATAACTCATGATATTAACAGATGGTGCATAACACTGTTTATAACTTGTATAATTTAAATTCTTTCGGCAATTATTACAATATATACGTATTTTTCCCGAAGAATCCAAATCCATACCAAAAAGTAGGGGATCCTCTTTAAGACTTGAAAGTTCTTCCACACTCACCTGTAGTGGGCAGGGGTGGGTGGTCGAGTTTGATATCATTCAGTAGCCTTATTGAGGTGAACAAATTCTATATACAAAGTTTTTTGATCCGATGCGTAGTTTTGAGGTATTCCATTGTCTCATGATAACCGATACAAGAGTGCACAAAATGCTTACTGGATATTTGTTCTGACAGATAGTTGCGATATAAGCTAGAATTTCTTACAAAGCCGTTTGAAACGTATTTTCTTTTAGTTAGAATAATCGTTTAGCACCTTCAACATCTGGATTTTTTTTCCTTAACAGGTGATTCCAGAACAAAATTGAGAAGATACGAAAAGATCCCAATATACGTTGTGGAATACCATCACGATGTCATACCCTTTATTTACCGCGCCATTGGTTCCAAACATCTCCCATTAGAAGGAATAAATTTCGTCCATTTCGACTCACACCCAGATATGCTTCTACCTAAAGACATGCCCGCTGAATACGTGTTCGATAAGAACAAACTTTTCGACTCTGTCAGTATTGAAAATTGGATGATGCCTGCCGCTTACGCGGGACATTTTAAGCATATCACTTGGGTGAAACCGCCATGGGCGAAACAAATCGAAAATGGATCCTACGAATTCCTAATAGGGAAGCAAAAATCGAATGGGTGCATTAGAGTGAATTGTACTGAAAATTATTTCGTTAGTGAATGTCTTTTCACTAGATCAGAGGATTTAGATAGCGCTAGAGAGGTTTCATTGCAAGTATTAACTATTGGTAAGGAGATCGTAAATGAGGAAGATAATTTTGGCGATATATCCAATTCGATGAAGTCCAGCTTGAAAGATGATGTTTATGTTCTGGATATAGACCTAGATTTTTTCAGTACAAGCAATCCCTTCAAGAGCATGTATAGTGAAGCGAATTTATATGAAGAACTGAAGAAAATTTACTATTTCAAATTCCCAAAGTCCAAAAACGTGGACGAAATAATGTCAGCGTTACCATCTCGAGAAAAACAGCTGGGAGAACTTGAAAAGCTATTTAAACATTTGGAAAAAGTTCCGGAAACTACCAGACGTTGAAGACCCCAGCGATAATTATCGGAAAGTTCAAATGTTACAAGATAAACTCTTGCAGCACTATTCTGATAAGGAAATCGACTATGAACTCGTGCATGATGCTGGCTGTACTTATGATGAGACCGAATTGCCGCATCACGTTTCTACCGAAGAAGAATTGGAGATGATGTTTAAGGGCTTTAAGAGGTTTTTGGAAATCGTAACGCATCCACCTGTTTTGATCACGATTTCGCGATCACACAGAGGACGATTATACTCCGCAAGAAGATGTGGAGATGATTCAAGAGAGGGTCATTGAATATCTTCGGGATAAATTCAACTGCGACATGCCTGTACTCAGTTATGTAGATGAATATGAAGCGAAAAGCACAATATGATATTGGGCTCTTTAAAATATCGGGTGCCTTTGCTTTCATTCACTATGCATACTGGTTTGGAACGCGAACGCCTTTGAATAGGGACATAAACTTATGCATAAAAGCTCTCCATACTCACCAACAAGCTCCACCTTCCATTGTTATATATGCAATCGTTCCATACAAGCAGTAATATTAACACTGTGTCCCTATCTAAAGATGTGGATGGGCCAAACTGATATCTGCGAAAGTAAACGATGGCTTTTGATGTAATTGGTATATTGTTTTCTTTAAAAAGAACGTTGAAAAATATTAAAATTAAGGAATTTATCCGGAGTAACAATGTTAGAGACAGTTACCCAATTCGATAACTCCTGTATTTTCTCTACGAATAGTTACACTTTATTTTGCCATATATGTAACAATTGCTATGAGTGCGGTTTTCTCTAGACTGCATTATTTTGTTGATCATAATACAAAAAAAAAAAAAACAATTTAATGAAAGTTTACTTACAGAATACATTTTCTAGCATGTGTTTGATTAACTACATTGAAATAATAAATTCACTTCTGTAATAAATTCTATATTTATTTATGTAATCAATGTTTTTTTAAAAACACTATTTTATTCTCGGTTATAGAAAGGTACAGCATTACACCTGCTATTTGTAGTTATAACAGTAGAACTAGAAGAAAATTCTTATTGTTTTGTGTAATAAATACCACTAACTCGTGTGTTTACCTAGCTTTCTATTTTAATACCTATTTGTTGTTTCTCACGTTTCGTTTATTCTACTGACGATATTTACACATATATCTCTTTGTTAAGAATGGCAATTGCTTTAAACAACAAATATAAATGTGTTTTTGTGCGTATGTGTTATGTTCATGTTTCATTTCAAAACAATAAAGATTGATTAAAAATAATATTTTATTGGTTTACGTTTACCTATTTGGTTTGCGCGCATGCACAAGCTTTTTTATTTATTTTATATTTGCATTTCGAAATTTCGATATATCTTTTTCAAATGATGTTTATACAAATGTGTTTTTTTTTTTAATAAGGGTTAGATTTATTGGTTAGGTTGAATTTGAGACAAAAAATGTGTTTGAAACACCAATAAACTGTATAGAACGATTTGTACAACATAAAAAAAAAGAAAATAAGTTACCACATGACAAAAGTTATACGGCACCATATAATAAAGCAATGCACAACAGAGTAGGACAATACACGACAGAATCGTTCCTAATACAAATATGTTTTAAGGTTAACTTTATTGTCGCGACAGAAAAAGGTAAGTAATGACAAAAAAGGTGTTTGAAACGCTAATAAAATGTACAGAACGAATAAAAATATTGGCAAAAAAAGAAAATGTCCGTCAAATATATTTTTATTTTACTACCACTGATTCTTTTTCTGTCGTGCGTTGTCTTATTTTGTCGTCCATTGCCGTATTCTGTCTTGCTTTGTCTTATTTTGTCGTGTGAACGCTGGCGTAAATAAAATTATAGTTGTGATTTTATATTTTGTGTGTGGTTTCTTGTCGTCCAAATGGCCTATTCTGGCGGGCCAATATATACTTCTCTCTTAATAACTGCAATGAATGCTATCCTTCACTTTGTCAGAATTTGTAGTTAGGCAACCAGATTCACTCAAGTACTCTTGAGTGAGTCTGGCTGCCTAACTACAACGGTTGTATAAGTATACTATTAATCGGACATACCGGTTGTGCTCTTGCAAACAATGTACACGTAAAGTTGATAATATTTATTCGATATTCGATCTTTTTGTCTACACGAGTATTACATAGTCTTTCTGGTTATATCCAACTGTATCCCTAATCCGGTGAAAATTTCCGGCTATTATGAACAAGTGTAACTGACTAATGTCCTCACTTACCTCCCTAGAGGGTTACTATATGGGCCATTACTTACCTTATTGGTGCTTTGAACCTTATTTACTAAGCTAGGGGGTACTCATTTTAATGGTATAAAATTAGCACCAGCCCCTGTGTCCATCAGAATGGTTAAAGTTTTCTTAAATTCTAATATTAAAATTTGTACTGTCCAAGAAGTTGACTTTCCACAACTCATGCGTCTTAAAAAGTCATCATTGCTAGGGTCTCCGCCCACATCATTAACATTTTTCTTCTTTCTGCATATCCTCTGAAAGTTGTTTGGTGGAAAGTGAATTGGTATTTTTCGACACACGTTTCTTTCATGGAACTTACGTGGAATCGCAATAGCTGTATGAATTACTCTTCTTCTCCTTGTGATTAATTTGCGTATTCGACTTTACTGGAGCTGCTTGAGATTTATTACGTTGGATGTGTCTGGTATGCTTTAATACCTTGATGGTTTCTGATTTCCGGATGATTATGTTCTGTATTTGCTGAATTTCACCTTGTCCAACTGTCCGTCAGCTTCAGATTGCTTTTGAGTTGCATTGGATTATTTCAGTATTTTTCTAACATTTGTCGCGGAATCCGCGGGAAATTAGGAATATCGTGGCGCCCAAAAGATTAGATACATATATTTGCACGAACACGGCAGATCTAAAGCGTTCTGATACATTTTGGCTTTCAATGCGAGGCAGATTTAGATTCTAGAGCGCTCCGATACAACTGTTGATACATCTTTCTATTTATCAATTATTATCCTGTTCCATCAATGAAAAGCCATTTTGAGGTATCTAAAAATAAGGAACTTCGACTTTCTTTTCAATAATTTTAATAACTTAGGAGTAATTTTCTTTTTTCTTACGCGCCAATTGCTCTGGTTCAAAAATAAAAGTCCACTTTTGGGGTGTATAACAATTAGTGATTCATGAAGGATTTTTGGGTGCTTTTAAAGTATTATACTTGATTTTGGGCGATTTTCAACGGATTTTTCGTGTGCCAAATGCCCTGGTCCAGAGATAAAAATGTATTTTGAGGTGTCTAAAAACAAGAGCTTTTGTAAAGTTTTTTTAAAGTATTTATGATTAATTTTAGCTTTTTTAACCATTTAAGGTGTGCCTAATTTTTGGCAATTTATAGATATTTGGATGCTTTTGGAGTGCATAAAAAATGTAGTTGTTTTTGTAGGATAGCTCCTTATCATATCCTTCATATCCTTTTTTTGACAGAATTTCATTGATTTTTGAATGTGCCAAATGCCCGGGTCCAGAAGTAACATTTTATATACTAAAGATTATTGAAAAAAATATAAAAAATATTCTTGCCCAGAAGTGCAATAATATTTAGTGTCTTTTTATATTAATTTTGTTTCTGTTTAATTTAATCTTGCTGTTTATATAATTATAAATATATAAACTTTATGTATAATAATAAGAAATGTAGATACATGCATATTATGTATACATTTCTGACATGACCACGAATACCACGATACTTTTCATATTTGTTTTGGACGAATATATGGCCAGGAACCTCACTGTATAAACTGAATAAAAACAAATATAAATATTAAAATACTCATTTCTCATTTTTGAATATTGTTGAACATGGTTTATTTGTTGAATATTTAGTTGAATATTTCTTCAAAAAGATATAGAAGTAAATAAAGAATAAAGTTTTTATTTGAATAAGTTACTTCTTTTTCTTTCGATCTTTTTCGATGAAATTAAATTTTCTTGACTAAATCAAACCTCAAAAAACTTTTAATATGGTCCACTTTACCCAGACCATCCAAAAGTGAAAAGGATAGAATATTTATTCTGTAGCAGTAACAAGTACAGATTTTGTTGAGTAAATGATGAATAAACTTTTAGTTATTTTTTTAAATTAATTTCTCAAAGGTTATCAAAATATTAACGTAAAACCTATATTTTTGATTCACTTAACCCCGTTTGACGGTACTTTAAGTTTATTTACTTTTTTTAATAAAACAATTATAAGCAAAAATAGAACACAGTCTTCATTACAAATATTAACAAACAATACGATTTTTTTAAATAATTTTCGTAAGAGAAATATCAAAGATAAAAATTGTTGATTCTTTTTATTATTAAAAAGCGTATTGTTTGTTAATATTTGTAATAAAGATTGTTTTTTTTGCTTGTAATTGTTTTATATAGAAAAACAGTAAAGAACACTTATCCCATTAAAAAAAATAATAAAGTACCTGAAGATGTTGCCAACAATTGCAACGAAACGTAGTTAGAGTAGCAAAGAATAATAAAATGAGTTCATAAAAGGAGTTGCGTGTATTAATCATACCTATAAATCCAAAAAAAAGATCTAATCTTAAATCTTGCATATCTGGATCTGATGTTTAATCAATATTTGTTTGATTCATCTAACTTTTGCTGAAACAATATCGTTCTATGGCCAAATAACCGAATATGTAAGGCTAAACAAATTATTATGTGCTTTAAATAAATACTTATAACAAAATATATTTTGTTGCTTTTACAAATCTCTTTCCTCTCCGAATTGTACCTACAAATGCCTAAGTCTTATGCTCTTCTTTCTTCTATTATCTTTTTTTTTTGCGATATTTAGGACTTTTTACTTACCGTAATTGTAAAGCATTTTTACTCCGATTTATCAAAAACCACTATGGGTAGTCATAGGAACATATAAACAAAAATTATTCGTAACCATCAACCTCTCTATTCGTTTGTGCAAAAATATATAGGAGACAATTCAGTTTAGAAAAAACAGAGTTAGTAAAAATGTTTCCAAAATGTGGGCAATGACTTTTGAATGTACAGTATATCTATTACCTCTTGTCCCTTTGCCTGGAGCATCCCGCGATCAAAGAATCTTCAATTATTACATTACTTTATTAATTTATACTATTTGATCTTAAACTCCATATTTGTAATATTGGTTTCTTTAACGACACTGTAATGTCTTTTTACCATATAGAAAATATAAATTAAAAAATAATCCGTCACTGCTAAAAATTAAGTACATGATGTTTTATTTAAAGAAATTCCATGTGATTGTTCCGACGATTTTATAGACTATAATTCAAAATAATTTCCACATCCATATGCTCCTTACTGCCTTTAACCATGTGTTAAAGTTGAAACGAGAAACGAATATTTCACTACATATTAATGCTAAATGTTAAAATATTTAGAGCACTTGTCTTATTGTTTATAAACCAATGCTATCTATTCAATGTATTCACCTGCGCATTGTTCGAATAACTCGCACGTTACGAGTTCATGTTTTGGTAAACTTCGTTACGTAATATCTCCTGTGGGCGACAACTTTTTCTTTCGATAAAACGTCACAGAACCTTATACGCACATGACCATACGAATCACACTCCTGCCGTATCCTGCAAAGGTGAGCTTCAATCCGAAGTCCCATTATCCGTTAAGTGACTTGTCAAGATAATGTCCTTTATTAGCTTTTATTTGATTGGAAGGAATGACACGTTCCATCATCAAACGTAATCGCCTCCTTATTTACTGCGGCAATAATCGATCGTAATTATTTGGATAATTCTGTGGGTGTCGTCCTTCGTTATTGAGAAAAACTCGTGGAAGTCTCTCAGTTATAAATTGACTTGTGAATTACGCAGATGATTGTGATATAAAAAAAATCATTGAAGTTTCAGTGTATTTTCTGTAAGTAAATAATATTCTTCGCTGTAAAAGTAATTCTTTTGAGTAGCAAACAAATACCTAACTCGATTTTTATTTTTTAAATAGAACAATTATATTTTATTATTAATTTAATGAAAATTGAAGGACTGCGTTTGTAAAATATTATTTTGTGTTAAATTATTGTAATGTTGATGAATTATTGTATCAACAATATATATATTTTGCCTGTTGCCATCTTCAATTTACTTTATTGGATAACTGATTATTTTCAATGACTAAACCGATATTTTTAATACGCATGGAAAGCAATTTTTGATGGATGGAATATAGAATGCTTAGGTGCAGTGGAGGTCACATACAATGAACTACAATACCTGCTTCCAGAGAATTTGCTCATTTGCTACACATTGTTTTTTCCTGATTTTTTGTGTAACCACAAGAAACCCTTTACTATCTTTTGAGAAAGTCACTAACAAACAAAGAAATAGTTTTTTATAAGAATTTGTTGGACAAGAGTGAAGGTCTAATTTGTAATTCTATGTCTAGTTAAAGCGAAAGTAGTGACCCCATATACAAGTAAAGATGTTTCACATAATTCAGTTTGCAACATAAAGTATTGGTTTGCATATTGCTAGCATTAGACCATATGCAGTTGGTTATTTTAGCCATGAAAAATATTTTATTTAAACTATAGATGAATAAGCAAATGTATGCCTAGCTTCGTCACATCGACTCCTATAACATACATCTCTAAGCATTCCTATCCATCACTAGGAAACTTCTGTTAATAACTATCATTCGTTTATTACAAAATGGGAATCTCATAGAAAACTTTTGGCATCATTTTAAAATACGTGTCACATAGCAATTAGAATGTTTGTGTACATAAAGCTAATGAGGAGGGTTGATGTTCAATACCAATAGAATTCTGATGAATTCTGTGAGAAAGAGTCTACATTTTACTAAGACATTTACCTTTCAAGTATGGTATTAACTTATGCAGAAGATTAGTTTTATAAGACAAAATCGTTGTTAACTGTTGCTCAATGTGTTCGACTGCTTCTAAAATCTTGTTTTTTTTTTTATTAAGATTTGCGAGCACTCGCACAATCTGCGTACAATTAACAATCTAAGTAGAGTACTGTTCTTCAATATGGTACCCCTATTATACTTATGAAGACCCCAAAGACGTTTTTTTAACGTTTTTAGGTTTTAGAATTAATCGACTAGTTATCCAAATAAAATGTAGAATCTGTTCTAATATCTCTTTTAGTTACCGTTATTTTTTTTTTGCTTTAGGTTTTCGGTTGAATAGGTATTGCAGGGATGAAATGGGAAATGGAGTTAAAATTTTGGTACTAATGTAAATAGCTTTTCAGTTTGCCTTTCCAATGTGTTATAATCGTAACCATGTAATAACATCGATTGTCTTTAGTAGTGTAATGCCATGGAGTTCTTGCACAACCTAGCTCTTCTATTCGTTTCTGAATCACACTAATGCATTTTGAACAACACTATCCAGTAAATATTTTCAGAATAATTTCTGAAACAAACTTTTTACGCGTCTGTGACATCCATGCAACTGCTAATGTTCGCCTCAAGATTATGTTCCGTTTATAACATACCGAATGAAACGTTTCTGTTGAGATGTTTCTGATACAAGAGATTGTTTATTTATTGCAACTAAGTGATGTTTGCGCCAACACGTTGATGTTGAATAAAGTTTAGTTGACACGAATATGTGATTCCAATGTATTAAAAATGAAATGTTTCATTTTAAGGGTTAATTAAAGTGAATCCAAGATTAGCGTGTCGATGCAAGAACCTCATAAAATAAAAGTTACATCTGAAAGAAAGGATTTCTATTGTCAATATTGAGAACTTTCAATGTAAAAACAATATCACCATTATAATGATTATTCATATTCAAACAGATTTATAACCGCACTAACCACAATCACTTTACACAGAAAAACGCACCATCTGATCATAACTACCATTAAAAATGTTTCTGAAACATCAGTAAACGACAATCTCAAATTGTATGTATTACCTATATACACGTCAATAACACATTCTTTTGAGATGTTACATTATTTACAAATTACGGGAAAACAGAAATGTTTCATACCATTTCATGTTTAGTGGATAGTGCCCATCCCAGCTCTTGTGTTAGCTTCTGAACAATGACAATGCTGACCCCGTCCCCATCTGCTTGTATCTGACCAACACTAATGCTCAACCTGCCCCTTATACGTGTTTTTGATCAACACCAACGCATTATGAATAGGGAAGGCAACATTTTTTCATACATCAATGTTAAAGAAATGGAAAATTCAAATTTGTGCCCACAAAACTCGACCAAAATAAATTTGGAAACAACGTCTTATGCTAGTATTTCAATATACTTTTGGAAAATTATGGTAGCATTGTTCTAAAAGATTTTTATTTACCAAATAAGTATAATAACATTAAATAAAACAAATTGTATATAATAATATATCTAGGTAGGTAATATTATAATGTATATAGGTCTGGAGTCATTTCCAAAATTCATTCGGCAGTCGATTCAAAAATTGACTGAAAAATTATGGGTTGCAAAACTTTAAATAACTATTATAAAAAATTAACATTATTTTTATTAATTTACAATTCATTTTCAGTCTTCTGTATAACTGTATATGTTAATCAATAGATTAGATTAGGATTGGGTGGCCTAGAGGACGCTCTCTAATTTTGCCCTCTTAATTAGGCCTATCATCTTTGAGAGCGGCTTCTTTAAGTAGTTACTAGCTGTGGGGTTCCCCTCCCCCATTACTAGAAACCTTGCCCTCGCTAGGCTATCTCATTGGCACAGCACATGAACTGGTGTTTCTTTCCTCCTCTTGTCAGAATCTGCAAGTTGCGTCATCAGCCAGGCTATGTTGTATGTACCATCTTTAACAGATTAAAAGCGAATTTAAGCTCCACAAATCTTCGATTATTAATGCAATCGATGCTACAATACACTGAAATAGGAATTAAAAATTATTTGCAAACAATTCTGAATTACAAGGGGTACGCAGCACTTGTAGCTTCGGTTGCATAAATGAAGATTTGTGAAACTTCAATTCGCATTTAATTTGTTAAAGGTGGTACATATGCGTATTTAGTCTACAACGACCTGTCAGCAGACCTGCTATCATTTTGACAGTATTTTTGTCTTTATTCAGTAGATCTCTAGTAAATTCAGGAACTCTTTTGCCTATCTCTGTCCTGGTGATTTTTGCCACCACTCTCTGGAGTGTTAATCAATAGGTAGATAAATTAAACACGGAAGTAATTATTTAAAGGATACTTTTACAGAATTAGTAAATTAATAGACTTACAGATGTGGTGCTTATGCCCTTCTGTTTAATAAAAAAAATATCGATGTACCAAAAATACCGGAATTTATTAATGCAAAATATCGATATTTTCGATATATTGATATATTTTTACGCTCCTTAGTTCAAATGATATCAACGTTCACTCTTCACCAATACCAATGCATTTTTATCATGCATCAGTGCTCATTCTGCCGTTTCAGCTTGTTTTTGACCAACACCAATGCTCATCACACCACTTTTATGCGTGACCAACACCAACTCAACAACACTAATGCTCATCTCATTCCTTCTGTTCGTTTTTTTAATGAGTCTTTTCGTATGTGGACTTGGTATTGCTTTAATTTCGCTTTAAACGTTTTAATATTTTCAATGGCTCTTAGATCCATCGGTAGTGCATTATAGATTTTAGCAAGAGAACATGTTGGCGAATTTTTGAATAATATAGTTTTATGTCTTTGAATACATAATTGATGTTTACGGGTATCATAGACATGGTGTCAGGCATTAAACACAGGTGCATATTGTGTCAAACATATTGGTCAGCCTTGTAAATATAAATTGATATAAAAGTATGAATATTGTACTTAATGAAAACTGGTCTGCACAAATCCCTTGGTTTAACGTTAAAAATTAATCTAAGTACTCTCCTTTTGAGTGATGAAAACCAGTTGCTAGTTAGCAGCACGACCCAGATCAAAATATTGTAAGCAGTGACGGACTAAATGATACCATATTAAATGTTCAAAAGAAGTTCGTGGCTGAGCATATGTTTTAATTGTGTTATCGCGAAACTGTTTCCATTTACCTTCTTACAGATTTTATTTATATGATCTTCAAAGTTTAGACTACTATCGACTATCACCGCATGAAAATCAACATTTTTTGCAAAATTAAATTCATTGCTAAAGACAATAGGCCTACGCCGGGCAAACTGAACAAAAAGCGATTTTATTATTATTTAAAATTAATCTATTTTTATTACACCAGTTCGAGAACTCAGAGATAGTCCGATTTATCTTCACAGTAAGCTCTTCAGAGGCGATAGCGGAGACTGCGATCGAGCTGTCGTCCGCATAAATAGTACAGCGTCCGGTGCTAACCAAATCTGAGAGATCATTCACAAAAATGAGGGAAAGCAGCGGTCCTAAAATCGAGCCATGCGGGACCCGAGACCAACCGGACTGGACTCCGAGATTGCACTCGGGACTCCGATCGGCCATACAGGAAAGAACAATCCACTCAAGCACCGGACCACTCACGCCAACGTTAAATAATTTTCTTTTTATAAAACTCAAATTTAAACTATCAAAAGCCTGGGACAAATCAAAAAATATCCCAACCACATATACACTCTTATTCAGGTGCTGATATATACTGATTGAGCGAGCATCCTATGGTCACCTAACGCAATCGGCATTCTGCGGCAATGCCAGAGCGAAGCCGTGCCTGCTACGCTAATATATCTAACATTCGCTTACATGCGGTAGTTCGTATAACATCGGGTGACCATACAGCGAAAACTCTTGAGGTATAAGTATATTAGTAAGAAGTCAATAGACCCAGTTTCTGTGGATTTACCCGCATAAAAATCGTGCTATTAAGCTTTACTGTGTTTGAAATTCATGCACAAAATTCTATAGTCTCTTATATAAGTTATTGTTTGTGATTTACTTGCTTGTTTTTATCGAATCCACTAAATCAGTTATCAAAGAAATTAAAAAAGAATAATTTCTTTAAATGTTTGACAGCATCAACTATAACTGTTTATTGCTGTCAATTATCAGAACTGAATTGCATTGATATCTTAAAATCAGTCTTTGCATGGATATATGTATAGCTCATAAATTTTCTACTCTAAGGTTTAAGTTTTGATATTAATATTAAACAAGATGGCTGTTGTAAAACTTTTGGCAAAATCGCGTAAGATTTTTTTTTATTTTCAGTAAGAGCTAAGACAGCAAGAAACACAGAACAATGATGATCTTCTTCGACAGGAAAACGTAAAAAAAATCAATGACAAACATAAAAAGGAAAGTTGTGAAGTGAATTAACCAAAGTCAACATTAAGTTTTAAATTTGTATATTTATTCGCACATCAAAGTGCTGTAGTTTATGTACTTAAAATTCGTTACAATTTAAAATATCCGGCAAATTATTATATTGCTTCCTGAAGGAGTGCTACTTTTCAGCGTTCATGTATTCCTAAATGTTAGTAGTAGTATCACTCCGATCGCCTTTGTAAAAAGAGCCTCGCATTGATTTTTTTGTTTGAAATATTTGTTAGAGAGGAAAAGTGTTAAAATGGGCCAACTACATACATAATTTGATTGTGATCACCGGAGGAGTGTTGGCTTGTTTTTGATACATTTTTAGATCATATGTATTCTATAGATAGATTACTTAGATGATCCTATTTGTTTTTGCTAACCTTGGCCAGAATTGTTGATACAATTGGTTTCCTTGAATTGAGATCGTTCGCTGCTATTTTTGAAATTTTGCTTTGAATATTAGTTTAGACACATTTATCACAAGTGTCGAAAAACCTAAAAGCAATAAATTAAAATGTCGTTGAATATTAAATTTCAAAAACATTAAAGAACGAGAGAGTGTAATTTAATTGTAGATTATTTGAGCTTTTTATTCTACACGTTGCTCATTTATTCAACACAGGTTTTTTAATTTCACTTTTATAAAAAATAAATATTAGTGCTGGTGTTTCTTTTACTTTGTGTGCATTACTTTTAGCATTGTGTAGTAAATAAATAGAAAGCAACTATAAAGAAATACAAATTTTTGCATTCGATTGAGATATGGTCCTTAAAAGATGAAGTTAGTATCTACTTATGTATTTCTGTAAACTTCAAAAACTATTTGACTAGTTTTCTGGACGTAATAGATATTTTATAATAGTATTAGAAAAGAATTCACGTACTAGTTGCAGTTCATAGTTTAGATATTTCATTTTTAATATGTTTTACCGATTTAATTAATCACACTCAGGTTATGCGGTTCTATGAGTATTTAAAATATAACCAATCCTATACTAAATAAAGATAAAAAGAACTTGATCTCACCTTTACAGTATTTCTATTTTATTTAAAACAACGAAACCAGAAATTGACAATAGCTATAGTAAAAATTACAACGTAAACAGAAGTGACTTGGTGGTAGAAAAATAATGGAGCCTCCCCGAATATCAATAACTAACTAAAAATTATTAAACTTAGTAAAAACAAGCAAGGTTACTCCTGATTTATAAACTAATAAAATAGGCGCTAATAAAATAAACTTCAGCTCACTTGCTGATATTAGGTAATTTACTAGGTTTACAATATTCCTTACTTTGGAGATTCTTCCCCGGCACTAACGCGTGGCCAAGGTACTGGGCAATAGAGGAGACGTGGTAATCCTCTATGCGACTCACTTTTACAAATAAATAAGTATTTATTCTCTCGATGCTTAATGACGGCTCCTTGTGCTACCGCTATAAATAAATGATTCAGTTATGATGCATTTTTGAAATCACTTACTTTGTCTCTCCTTAGCTGTTGGAACAGAAAGCTGTTGCTTTCTGTTTTTTTTTTTTGCTCAATTCTTCCATAGCAGTTTTAATTTTCACTTTATTGAATTTATGTATCTTTCCTGTATTATATTTTTTTTTAATCAAGATATTTCTTTTAACATTTTTTTGAATTTTTTTTACTTTCTCAACAAATTCTTTGTTTAATCGTTGTACACCCCGACATCTAAAACTTCTGACTTCTTTACATTTATGTATTCCAGTTATAATTTCGGGTTTGTTGGAGCAATCGAAGTGTTTCCACCATAAATATGACAGGGTAGACGATTATAAAGAATTCCACTAAACAGGGATGCAGAGTAATTGTTAGAATTCAGCATTTTATTTAAAAAATATGTCATGTTATCTTCATTTTATTCTCTTTCAATAGTGTTTTGTGGTATATCTTTTTTGAAAATTTAATTGCATTGTTCTTTTCCCTTTAGCCAACTCAGAGCAAGGTGAAAAATATTTCAAATATCAATTTCCAATACTTCTTAAAATTCACATGATAAGTAATATGATAAAAAATTAGGAAGTATTGGAAAATATTGTTTAGAATCAATACCTAATTATGCATAATCACAAACCAGCAAAAAATATTGTCGAAATATTGGTATAAAGAATTAAAAGAAAAACATTGATGAATTTCAGCTATTCAAATTTGATTGAATCCTCGATAATTACAATGGAATTATCAGTGCTAAAAGTATTAATATTTACAACTTCATAACACTTATGATACACAAGGTGTTAATATCAATGCTTTTAAATAGATTGGTACCACTTTGATCCGTCTGGTCTAGGTTTCTTCATACATAAACTCAACATTTTTGAGATGATTTTTTTTTGTCAAGTATAATATGAAAATAAAATTCCCTCAAACGTGTCAAAACCCCTAGTTTACTGAACATATGAGAACCTTCTCTTGATAAAAATCAGATTTGTGCCTAGTAAGTTATTTTTCGATTAATATTAAATCATTTAGTTTATTTTATTAGAATGAATTGGTTTTATGTCTTCTGTCTTTTTAGTATTGTGTGACTTTAACTTTTCTACATGACATATTTCTTTTTTGTCACTTACGTTGGTCTTGTCTAATGACGTCTGCCTCCAATCCATTTGACATTAGTGATGGCTTGCTACGAAGCAAACTGCTATTTTTAGCAGCTAACAACCGTTAGCAGTTTGTAGCAGCTATTCAATATCAAAAGAAGTTGTTACTTTTTGTAGCAGTTTCCTGATATAGTAAACAAGTGCGAATATTGTGAAACATGCATGTGTATTCGTAGCAATACAGCAGTAAAGCAGTGTATAAAATATTTCTAAATATATTGTATGTAAAGTTTGTAAAGGGAGTGTCGTGCGTCGGTTTGGATCGAAGCTGCAGCGGCGTGTAAATTTGTGGTATCGGGGTATTTAGATCGTCATAATCACTTTGGGAGGCGCGTGCGCAGAAGGAATTTTTTTTTTCAATGACTAAATTAATTATTTTTTCACAATACCGATGAGGAATGGTGGTTAATAAAAATATATGTAATAGCGGTAACAATAAGACACTATAAACTGTGTGCAAAGTTGTAGAAACAGTTTACCTGTTTAACTTATCACCTATTTAAGGAAAACTGCTACCAAAAGTAACAGCCTTTTTATACTGGTAATCAAAAGTAATAGAAGCAGGTTATAGCTGCTAACGTAAAGAAGAAGTTTTATACATCACTATTGATTAACTTCTGCCTCAATAAATAACCCAGCACAAAATATTTGATACACTTAGCAGCTATTTCGTAAACATGCTATTCTCTCCTCCGTTTTAGGTGAGATATACCTTGTGCGAGATTAAAGTGTAGTCATCTCATGACATACATGAGCTCCAGGCAATACGACAATAAAGAAAGCTATACAACAAAAGATACAAAAGCAATATATGTTAAACAATCCGATGTTTACTTTAGCAGTTAATTGCAGTAGAGTACGATATTGTGTAAGGTTCGTATGTCATCGGATGACCATATTTGCATTTCGCACATGGTATATCAAATATATTTTAGCATAGTAATGATGTGTCAATCATTTTTGTTATTTTTTGTCGCATAAAATATGTTTGTTTTCCATTTTAATACACACGTGGGTTTTCCAATAAAACTTATGACCTTGGTTCTGGTAGCCTTTATTAGCAATTGTATACTTATGCGTTTTGCACATTCAAAATATAAATACCGGTAAGTTATGGTCTCTATGTTTATGATCTAATTGGAAGAATTTTGCTAAACAGATAGAACTGTGTGTAGCGTTGGCATTCTCCTTCGATTCTATAGCGTGCTAAAGTAATGTAATTGCGCGCGTTTGGTACCCAAGGGAAAATATCGATCGCTGGATAACTTTTTTTCATGCACGCGCAAAAAACGATCTATAGTCGCCGTTAACATATTATAAAACTTTACGTAAGGTTAAGGTGGAGTCCGATGCGATTCAGCAAGTGGTATCTATTTTTAGTGGTGTCCAGGCTTGCCAAAACACGGGCGTAACATAGTTAGTCATAGACGGGATCCCTTCAATTATCATCATCTTCGTCGTATTGTTTTTGATTGCCCTAAAATTACTATCGAGTAGATTGGTCTTTAACGTACACCCTAATTGCTATCGGTTACGGGTCGTTAGGTTTTTGTTTGCCGCTCTTGGAATTACGACGCACTTTCGGCCACACGAACTGCGTTTGCTCGGTCGATCTTTCACGCGTTTGCACGTTCGATTCGCGCGTTTTTGGTGTTTTATTTTTGTTGTTTGTTTCTTGTGTGCGTTCGCCGATTTTCTCGAAGATGTCAACGAAGATGCGCATGCGTACGCCGAGCCCGAAGACCGTAACATTCGACCCTTCACCCCCGACGACACTGACTGGTTCTTATAACAGGAAGTTGAGGTTCAGAAACTTAAAGGAATGGGAGCAGTACCTCAGTAAGTAAAATCAACTGAACACCACTAAAGCAAAGAAGAAAAAAAAGCTAATTCGTCACATCCAAACTTGAACAATTAACAAATAACTCAGATTAAATAGGGATATGATACCATGTTTACAATTGATGCATATCTATATACATGTAAATCTGTCAATAACACGTGGATGGATGTATGAATCTATGCATGTAATCATAACATACTCTGCCGTCTTTTTAATAACAGTAAAAATTCTAAAATTAAACTGTTTTGCACACAGCCAAACTCTTACTTGAACTTCGCGCTTTGATTTATTAATTTTTTTTCTAATAGTTTAATTTTTTTTTGTCTGACATAACTTATTTTATAGATTGAAAGTGGTAAAATCTCGTTTTATAACTGTCTCTCTTTAACCCCTTATAGGTGAAGCTATTTTATGCGTATATGAGATGATCTAAGAATATAACGTGTGGAAAGATTATATAGATACTATAAAAATTAGTATTTATGAAACTTAGACCTTCTAGAAGTTATACAGTAGAAGTTCTAACGGTTTTTTTTGCATGCATCTAGATTGTTTTTATGCAAAATCAGTAAAATTGAAAAGAAATGAAATTATGGCACAAACCCTTTAGAAGTTTAAAATACTACAATAAAGTAAGCATAACAACAAAGTATTTAGGACGGAAATCATCATTAGAATAAACCTATTAAAGAGAAAATTTAATTTGACCTAATAGCAGGTAATAAAACCATCACAACGATATTTAAAGGAACGCCGACTATACAATAGAGGGGTAGGTCGACAGGGTCGTAAAATTTCACGTGGGTGTCTTCTAAAGGTCTCCCGCTACAGCAGGGAATAATTGATATGGTACTTGTTGTGAATTATTCTATTAGTAAACCAGTTGCGATAAGGTTGTTCAATTGCGGTGTTTGTGAAATAGTATTTAAAAATGTCGAAAGCCGATAAGTGTAGAAAAGAGATCAGCTATTGTCATATTATATAAGGAACGACAGTCTGTTCTGACAATCTACAATCCATTACACTATTCGTCGCTACCGAGACACCGGAACATTCGAACACCAGAATCGCCCAGGTTCGTCACGGATAATAACCCTCGCGAAAGATGTTGAGTAAAATGTTGTAAAAATCATACATAAAATATACTAACTCGTTTCGACTCATTAGATTATAACGTTTTGTTTTCCATTGATTACAAATGTGACATAGGGCAATAGAGAGAAAAGCGATTGTGAAATCCTATATTTATACGGTTTTGTATTTGTATATGCACTTTTATTCCTAAGAAAATATATTCCTAATAAAAATTTTTTTATTAGGATTATAAATTAAACATTGTACAACTTTAAAACTAAGCGATTTTTGACATATGTTCTTATGAACTTTTATAATCAAAATAACCCCAGAAATCAGTGCTTAAAGTTTGTCGCATATATTGAGAATCAGCCTGTATATGTGAATATAAAAATGTCCTATTCAATTCCAAAGTATTCAATTTTTAAGGACAATTATAAAACTACATACAGACTACTACAGAATAACATTATCCTCGATGTCATTTACTTATTTTAAATGCATTGAGCTGAATCACCTCATTTTATGCGATTTTATGCGGCCATTTTTATATCCCTAAAATTTTGTATGTAGTAAATAATTACACATAATATAACCATAAAAGTCGTTAAGGTATCTAAATATCTTTTCTAATTTTATAATATTTTGCAAACCTATATCTTCAGGCCAATACATTATTAATTTATTACTTTTATTTTGCTAAACTTGTTCGGTATTTGCAACATCTGCTTCCAAATTTTGTCTATAACAGCCTCGACTTTGTAAATATTTTATTGCTCTAAGCAAGACTTAAAACCTCTTCGAATAACATTATCCTAAATGTCATATATTTTATTTTTTAAACGCATTGAAATGAATCACCTTATTTTATTCTCCTATTGTTAAAAAAAATGTCTATACAATAAATAATTGTAGATAGTACAACCATAAAAGCCGTAAAAGCATTCAAATTTCCGTTCCTAGTTCTATATTTTGCAATATTGTGTGTTCGTACTTAAAGTGGTTTCACAGAGTTCTCAGTCAACCAGCCAATTTTTTGCTTAATTCCAAAATCATACAGTAATTCCTATCTAATGCCATTAATTCCGATTTATTCCTCTAATTCCAAAGATAATTCCAGTAATTCCATTGAAATCGTTAGTAATTCCCTTAGAAAATTTCAGAAACGTTCTTTGAACAGACCGGTTCAAGTTCGAAGGGTTTGGGCCAGGGTTTTTGTAAGACGCATGAAGGACAAGCGAATGTTGCGCGATTGCGTCGTTTTTCACAGTAAAACACGGTGGTGGTTCAATTATGTGCAGGGACCGGAGATCTCGTAAAAATTGACGGCATTATGCGCAAAGAAAATTATAGACGCATATTGTAAGAAAACGCTTTAACGTTAGGGTTGCGGTTGATTGGGGAGAACTTCGTGTTTGCGCATGATAACGAGCCCAAACACATGGCACGGATCTGCAAAGATTATCTCGCGTCTCAAGTAGAGGATAATCTTCTGGAAATCATGCCCTGGCCTCCGGGAGTCCAGATTTCAACCCCATCGAATTACTGTGAGATCAGCTGAAGAGACGAGTAAGGAAAGTCTGACCAACTTCGAAACAGCACCTGTGGCGACTTCTCCAAGCTGAATGCAACAATATTTCCCAGGAAACTCTGACAAAATTAACAGAGTGCCTGCCACGAGTGGTCCGGGTGGTATTGAAACCCAAAGGAGGATTCTTCGACAAGAAGAAAGTATAATATTTTAATAAGAATGTTTTGTTTTATTTTTTTATTTCTTTTTGTTATTTGTTTATATTGTTGTTTCTACGAATACATTTTTATTTTCTTTCGTATTCTTGTCATTTTTATTTAGTAGCAGTAATTTACTGCTAATTTTCGACTTTTGCTTTTAATGCACTGGATTTCGTTTCTTGGTAATCCACTGGAAGTTGTATGAATAGCGCTTTGCATAAATCGCAAGAAATTTCGTTGTCAGGAACAATACTCTCACTGCAGATGCCACAAATTCCTGTTGTGTTACTCATAATTAGGAGAGATAGAACAAAGGAAGTGGGAAAAGACACAGGGACACAATCTTCACAGCTAGGGGGCTATCTTGCTGGCTCACAAAACGCACGGAAACAATGAAGGAACAAAGAACTTTTAGATTCATCCCGGTACGGGAATATTCAACACGCAAGAACAAACAAGTACGCAAGAAAAGAAGTCCAGAGAAAAGTTTGGGTACAATACGAACGTGTAACTACAAATGTTTTACAAATTTGGAAAGATACCAATTATTTAGAATGAAAGAGGATTTCCCAAACCGTTTTCCTATGTTGAATTAGACAATAATACTACGATATTACCCGCAAAAACAGAAGAAAAAACCACTATGAAAAAGAAAACGCACTCGCCCACCTTATGATTCACACAGTATCAAAATCATTGGACATTTAGATGCGAATAACTAAATATAATAACTAAAGCCGTTCCATGAGCAAAAACATAGTAACAACTGGATAGCTGACCGATTTATTATAGTTTTGTTATTTTTATTAATAATCGTAGGGAAATTATTTATTTAGAATAGGAACATGTAAAAAGAAATGCCCAAAAAATATACACAAAGTAAATAATATAAATAATAACTAAATAAGATTAGTATTACTAAAATACCAAGATAATATCAATGATAACTAACACTCTTATATTGCTTAAATTTTATCGAATTCGTGGGCTACAATATTTTATTTATTTAATTCTGGTCAGGTAAAGTCAAATAGTAAACAGGTGTTTATTTGACAATGATGGTCGAGCGGTGGGGCATCGGCGTTGGTGAGGAGTTTCTAAACCCAGAGTTACAAACCGGGGTTTACCTGTAAAGAAAAGCCCCCTGAGCACTCCGGTCATCTTTAATTATAGCATATAGCAGGTTACACAGTTAGATGTCAGACTACAACTCTAACAAACTCGGTTCTCCCGATATTTAATCTTCGTTGTGTTCGGTTAACCCAAACTTCGCTATGTCCTTGTGATTCGGGAGCTCGTTAGGCGCGAATCCCCCGCGGTTCACAGAAGATGCATGCGAAACCGCCCGGCGGTTTCCCCGTGCCCTTATTTTTACGACCCCCGGATCGCCCAGCGCCTGCGGTCAACTGTGCCGTGCGAATCCCCCACGTCACAAAGCGTGCCCCGCTAGGACGACTAGCTTTTCCTAACCAAAGCGCCCTTAACTAAGCATGCTTAACGTTACTCAGGCTATTTCGCAAATCTATTTTCTTACTCTATCTTATACTAAAATAACAGGAATGCTCTGTGATTAAACTCACCTTTAAACGGGTCACAAACCTACACTCACTGTACCACGACTAATTCG
Source organism: Protaetia brevitarsis (assembly GCA_004143645.1). Classification (NCBI taxonomy): domain Eukaryota; kingdom Metazoa; phylum Arthropoda; class Insecta; order Coleoptera; family Scarabaeidae; genus Protaetia; species Protaetia brevitarsis. The sequence continues at coordinate 76,426 of RXPK01000739.1, forward strand.
TCACTCTACTCTAAAGTATATTGTCGGAATTCAACCGTCTCAGCGTTTTGTTTATTTGAGTAGTCGGCGTGCCGTAGCCCTTATAGCGTTAAAGAAACGGCTGTCGGCATCGGTATCAAATTTCAGGCCTCGTCCGTCTACTTATCAAAATGCTTTTACAAAGTGTATATACAGTTCTCTCCGTAAAAATCGAGAATAGTTTAATACTTTTTGTACATAAATGGTAGACGGTATAAACAAATTAATGCAAAGGGAAAATATTTCTTACAAACATTTCAATTGTTATGGAATCCACATAGTGGAGCACGGGGTTTAGGATGATTTCTAATTATTTAGATTTTCATTATTAAAGTGTATACACTATATAATATAAATTACAATATCAAATAATTCTAAATTATACGTGTAGGTACTGCAAGGTAACAGATTACAAAAATTGTTGTAGCAATTCATTTTTATTACCGCAACGTTTTACTTTTGCTTTATCGGTAAACGTTGATAACATGTTCGCAAATACACAGACGTTTTTAAAAGCACTATGTATGTACAAAAGTACATACGTCACACCTTCGTGTACATTATGTGAACTAAAGTTCATTATACTCGTGTTCTCAGTACGAAAGCGACGAGTCTTATTTGACGATTATTTAACCAGAATTAAACAATGCAGTTAGCTGTCAACACACCCTCCTATGCCATATTTCACATAATTTAACCAATGCTTCGGCGCCAGTGATAATAATAATTGTCGTCGTATACATTGTTTGCGTCTCTATAAAATGGTATTTTCATTTAGCAATTGGTTCGAATGCGCCTATGGTCGTTGAATGTTTTATGTTATGGAGTTTTAAAAAGATTAACCGCAATAAATTAATAAAGCGTGGGTGTTAATTACATCTAACGAAATTAATCTGAAATAAAAATTTCTCATTACTTAATACATTAACTTTATTGGCAGCGTAAAAAATTGGTATGTAACTAACTACAGCACCTGCATATATGAATCAAAAAAATGCATGTTTACCAGTTTCGATATTGCTTGCTTCATGACCTTGATATTTACTACAATTGCGTCAGTTTTTGTAGTTTTACCTGAGGAAAAAAAGTATTGAATACAAATAATATCGTGTTATTATGAATGTTAATTGTGGTCGTAATCAGAAAATAGTGGCTATCAATACAAATGCTGTACATAATTATATTTTATCTTTATTACCTTATACGACCTTGAACTACTTCAACAGCACCATAAAAAAAAATGTTACAGCAACATGAATACATAATTTGTGCTCAAGGTGTTCACTTGATCGTTTATGCATACACGAAAAAATATTATTAAAAAAAAAAACAATTTCTTTGCATCCTTTGAATTCAATTTTGGTTGCTGAAAATATTTTTTTTTCTAGCATACTATGGAAAATCACGATGGTACTATCTTAGAATTGTATTAGAGATTAAATTAAATCAGAACAGAATTATGTTGACTGTGTGGATCTATTTGTTGTCATATTTTTATGATTACTATAATCTCTTTTATACTATACAATCTATATATTCCATATTTGATTCTGTGGTTATCATACATAACATTCAAACTAATTTTGGTTAATTGCAATGGATAATACCATTAATTCCGTTAAAGCAAGTAATAAAAGATTATACATATATTTCTTTTAAGGTAAGTATGGGTAATTTATAACATTTAAATGTATTTCACTTAATTGCCTTCATAACAGTAGGATTATATTATTAATTGTCAACATCACATAAATGTGGATGATATTTATCATTCTTACACGCTATGAAAGTTGACAATTCACCAAGTAACCACTATTCAAAATAATAGGTATTTGCTCTCTACGAAAGACCACAGATAACTAACCCCATTCTCAATTACACCCCACTTTAAAAAAAATACTTATGTTATCTCTTATTGTTTACTTCAGTGGAATGAATTAACGGTAATCCGATTATTATTCAATGAAATCAACTAAAATAAATTTAAATGTTATTAATTACCGATATTTATCTTAACATATACGTAACTAGACAATGTTACTAACAGTATGTGTAAATTAAATCTTTTTTTGTGCTCAGTGTCATTGTAATATCTAATTTGAAAAGAATAAACAAAACCTTGCCGCTGCCAGATTCGAACCCAGGCACACGAATTACACACCAGGCCATTTACCACTACGATAGTATGGATTTGTAAACTAGTTGCATATGTAGTACTTATGCGAGATACTAAGATAACTAAGATAACTATATTGGACTCCAAAAAATTAACGTGTGGCCATCTATGGCTAATATTTTACAAAAGTACTCCAATGGGTTCCCACTATAAATTGACAAAACTGGGACCAAATGTGAGCTTAACATTTGGCGGGTTCTCCTTGTTATACAACAAACAATTAATCAATTGTAAACCTTGCAAAAATACATTAAAGTTAAGAAATTGAAATAGTTACAGTTATGAACATATTTAAGAATGGTCAAGATTTAAAAAAGTGTAAAATCTAATTACGCAATAAATAAAATAAAATTATTGTGTGAAACTGCACAAACTTGCATATCACAGACATTGAATTTTAGCAAACAACTACATTAAAACGTTTTAGTAAAACAAATTTAGTATTCGTAATTACACTTTAGACGCAGTAGTTAAAATAATTCTAAGGTTCAAATTAAGTTATCAAAGGCTTCAAACGAACAATCTTGGAATAAAACAAAATAGGTGTGCCACCTATATACATATAAGAAATTAAAGCGTTGAATAAGATGAAATAGAAAAAAGACTTAAACATAATTAGTAAACAAATTATCTGTCAAACGAAATTTGAAGTAAGGGTGTGAATTCAAACAGCATTTGTGGATTAAGAGAAAGATCTATATCGGTGATTTTGTAAATAATTGAGAAAACTACCCTTTATCTTACCACTAGAAGACGTTCTGTATTTTATCATGCTTCTTCCACATAACTGTCTGCTTTAGGTATTATTTAATAATTCAAATGGTGACCTTGTCAGTTATTTTCGAAATATGTAGATACTAGTACATAACTGTTGGGTAATTTTCTCCAACGACGATTTCCCCGAGAAATGTACCTATCCTGCTGAGCCAACCTCCGTAATTTGTAGTACGAGATGAAGTACTTGATCACTCTGATGCGTATCTCCCTCCAAAGATATTCTGCGCCCATGTGAACCTTAAAAATAGACGTATTATTTTAATTTTTATCTAAATTTTAATATAGTTATAAGAAATTTTATTTAATATGGTTTTGGGTTAGAAAATTTTCTATACACGCACCACCATTTTGCGAACAGTGGTAGAAAAATTTGTTTAAGCTGGCGGTTTTGAACTTTAATATTAATGTATTCTCACGCCAGAAATCCGAATATCCACTAATTTTAACTATCAAATGTTGCATGTGCTGATATCTACCCGTTATTCAAACATAGAATCACACGGATAGGTACAAATTTTAGAAAAACGCGGGAATTTTAAATACTAACCTTTAAGGTATTTATACGTTTATGATGAAGATTATATTGCAAAACTTGGAATTATTAGTTTAAAATGTAATTTATATTGAATAAGCGAACTCATGTTACTTACCTGAGATAAATACGTTCTTATTTACGTTGTTTTTCACTGCTAGTTTATTCGAACCACATTTTAAGATCTTATTTTGTCTGAATGTCCATAATTAGGTAGTTTGAATTGGATAATAAGAATAAAAATGATAGTACTTCCTAATTGTTAATTAATTAATTTAGCTACTAGTTTCGATAATATGTCTTCATAAGGCTATTTTCATAATCCCGTAACCGTCAATAGTTTAAAACATTAGAACTTATTGAATTAAATTTGCTTTTGTTCGGCCGTCTTCGCAAGTCATGCCGAGAATATCTGTATCTCCTATCATGAAAATAGCCTGATGAAGACATATCGTCGAAACTAGTAGCTAAATTAATTGGTCTCATAGTAAACGAATAAACAGTTAGGAAGTATTATCATTTTTATTTTTATTATCCAAAATCTTATTTGTTTGCACTTAAACGTTTTCATTATCTTACAAAGTGCATTAATATTATTGATACTTGAGTCTCATCGACACAATCACTTGAATTAACCACTTCAATATCTGTTTATTCTTAATGTTTTTTTAGTGCCTTAGTAACTACCTTAGGTTATTGTAGTCAGAAATTCTACCTTGTACAGGCTTGTACAGGGTTCTACAACGATGTCAGTTGTTGCTTTCGGCTACCGAAAGCCCAACTGTTAAACCAGGTCCCGAAAGGGCCTTGGCTTGGCCTAACTGCACGGACCGAAGGAGACAACCTCAACAAAAACCTAAATCCTAAGGTAACGGACTAGGTTGATGGGATACGCGGCTGGATAGAAGACCAGTCTACTAGTTCAACTTTGGGGCACTTGGCGTACCCCATTGTATTTTGCCTTACCTCCACATGCGGGGCTCTGTGGAGGTGGACATTTTCTTCCCTAGCTACTCGTGAGATCAGCCATTGAGGAAGGAAATATATTTAACCCACTTAACGGGACAACACCGTTAAGAAACAGGAACTGGAGCCGGATCTCCATAAGAAGCCTTCCACTTCCAAAGTGAGAATACCTCACAAGGAAGGAACAAAGGGAGGAGCAAAATAGCTGGCGCAAATTGGGGAACAGGATGAAACACTCATCCATCTCCTTACAAATTGCGTAGCAGTGTGTAACTCAAGGGTGTTGCACCTGGGAGCATGTGAAATCGAAGAGGGATACTTACCTAACCTGGGACCTTCTGATATCTTACACTTTTTGAAAGGAATAGGATTGGAAAGATTTTTTAGGTCGCAGTGTAACGTCAACCTCGCTATATACATAATTATACATATGATAATTTGCAATCTGTCAAAGTGACAGGAACGTGTATCTTTAGTTTTACATTTCGTGGTTTTTTGGAAAAGTAGAATGGAATTATAATCTCAAAGTAAACCTCGAGTTGTATGGTGTTAACATCAACGAAGAGGACTTGAGTGATAGAAAAGGAAAGATAAATTTGACGTGTATCAATTCATGTGTTATACTTCTGGCGAAAACCATAAAAATTGGAATTGAGGCTAAAGGAAAAACACCTTTGCGGTGATTTAGTCTTTTTGGCATATATGTTCACAATATGAATGTACTGAAGTGATGCAAATAAATTGATATGATTATGATTATGATGATTATGATTTAAAAGTAATAAAACAGATGACATTGAGATTATTAAAATTGGAATTTAACAATTTGAATAGAATATTGCATTTAAAAAAAATATTTTTTTCTTATACCAGACTGTGTGCTACCTCGTACCATTATAATACATATATTGAAAAGCTTGAAAACTAGATTATCACCAACTTAGATAATCTAGTTTTCAAAGCTTTTCACCTATGCATCTAGATGGTCTGCAAATAAAAACGTAAATCTTTTGGTAAGTTAGTAATTTGTTTACTGGTGCTACTAATGGTTTTAATCAAACATAAAATTATACTTTTGTATTCACAATTTATTAGCGCAAATAATGTAAAATTTATATGGCCATTTCGAATAATTCCAAGGAAATTGACGACTAAAAGAAAATAGGTTTCACACTTCTTGGATTTATTCTGATTATATGTATGCAAATAAACATTACGTTTCGTTAGTGGAAATACATATATAAATAAAACCAGGAATTCTGCTTAGATTCATTAGCATTGTGTAAATACGCCTTATCTACAGGAAGTATATGGAGTTACGGTTACATAATAGCATTGAAATCAACATGTCATATATACGTTGTTTGTATATGAAAATAGATAGCATTGTATAGGTACACAAATTCCACAACGAATAAATTATAATAACAATAATTTTCTAGGTTAGATAATTTTACTGTGGAAACCGTTATAATAACTTAGTAGTAGATAATTAAGTATTGATAAAATGTTCCAGGATTGTTTAGATTTACTTGACTTTAACATACACTGCAAAACCGATTTATTTGATAATACCAAATCTTGTCAAAAACTAACTAAATATTGGGTTAAATATGGGCAAACAAATATTTGGTTAATTCAACCAAATTATTTGTTCATTTAAACCTTTATTTATTTGCAATGACGAAATATTTTGTTCCATTAAATAAATTTTCATTGATAAAATTTGTTTAAAATTATTTTGTTGCCCTGAACAAATTGATTTTTCCATGTACACTTCTCACAGGAAAAATCGGGACACCAGCAATCGTGAATTTTAAAATTTCTTGGATGTAAATGCAGCTTTCAGAGGATATATGCACTTATCAAAGCCATAAATCACTTTTTTCGTGTGTATTATTGCAATCAAAGGAAAAGACTAAAATTTTAAACAGAAATATAAATATATAAAGAGAAAAAGGTTTATACATTAAATAAATACATTGGAATTTCGGTGGCGGTGTTTTCTTAGAAATACCGAATACCGAAATATTAATGCAAAAAAAAATACATAACAACTAAAAGGCCTCTTGAGTAGACGGCATCATTTAGAAATACACGTATATGTATTTAATTTGTTTGATGTTATGTAGAGATAATTCTTTTTTTAAGAAAACATATGGCCATGGGATTTTAAAATTCTATTACTTATCACTATCATGTTAGTTACTTAGTTTGATTTATGCCCGAAGGTAATACTTTAGCAATAGACAATATGTCAATCAGCCTCCTGAGTTCTTGAACAATGTGATTTTCATATTGATTAAATACACTATTATTGATGTATTCATTATTGTTGTTGTTTAGTATTCTTAACTATTGTATTACTACAAAATATTTTTCTATGTATAAAAAAATTACCAAAAACAGTTTAATAAGATTATTTACAAAATTTTTAAAGCAATTAATTTCGCAAAGAAATCATTTATACAAATATATCTTAACTATCGCCTGTGTAATCCAATGTCGTTCTATTTTATTGAAATATAGCTAACACTTTTGGTCTGGAATACAGCTTCAGCAGTAGCAACGAAAAAGTATTAAATGTATCAAATTCAAAAATAAATATTTCAGCACTAACTGAGATTGACGAACAATATGCTTTCTTACAATGTTTGTTATGTATTATAAATTCAATAATATCGTAAATAATTGTTAATAAACCTGTACTACATAAAGACAGTTTGTAAAGAGACCAAGTGTTGGCCATATTTCAAAAAAATAGATCAACGACGTCAGATTACACAGGTGATAGCTAAGATATATTTCCTGAAAATACAATAAACGGAGGGTTAATAAAATAAATAATTTCTTTGTGAACTTAATTGCTTTAAGAATTTTATAAATAATCTTAAACCTGGTTTTGGTAATTTTTTATAGATAGAAGAAAACTTATACAATATTTAAGAATACTAAACAACAATAGTAATTAATACTTCAATAGTGTAGTCAATAAATCTGAAATGTGAAAATCACATTATCCCAAAACTGAGGAGGCTGACTGACATATTGTCTATTGCTAAACTAATACTCGCGAGCATAAATCGAACTAAGTAATTAATATCAAAGCAGCACTAACGAGTAACATTAATATTAAATAATAAAATTCCATCACCATGTTTTCTTAAAAAAGAATTATCTCTACATAACATCAAACAAGTTAAACACATATATATTTCTAAATGAAACCGTCTATTCAAGAGTTCTTTTTGTTGTTATGTATTTTTTTTTTCATTGGTATTTCTAAAGAAAACGCCGCCACCGAAATTCCGATTTGTTTACTCTATACATAAACCTTTTCCTCTCTAAATTTTTTTTTTTCTGTTTAAATTTCTAGTCGTTACCTTTGATCGCAGTAATATACATAATTAAGTGATTTATGGCTATGATAAGTGAATACGTCCTCCGAAAGTTGCATTTACAATCAAGAAATTTTAAAATTCTGGATTGCTGGTGTCGCGATTTTTCCTGTGAGAAGTGTACATATCAAAATGATGTTTAGACATGCGTATTAGGAATTTTTATTTGTTAAAAGTAGCAAAATATTTGGTATGAAGTTAGATTTTTCTGTTACCTAACATTGTTAGTCTAATAATGTAACCAGGTATTTTAATTTTGCATACTGCCTAACTTTTCTAAATTACTCGAAATATTAATGATTGAAATATTAATTTCTTATTCTAATAAATTTCATCTTTTTTTAAGAATTACCAGCCTGTACTCCTTACTTATCGCTTGGTTAACACTGCATTATACACATATGTTGATCACACTATTTCATTGGGAAATTTGTATGACTACGCCAGTAAAGATATTCCAGTACACCGGTTTAAAAGTTACTCATATAAACACAAGCAAAATGTAGTTATTCAAGAATGTTAGTCAAATGTGTGTAATGTGTGTAATTTACAGGGATCCATTTTGCTATTTCTCATTTTTTATCTTCCTTCAATATTGACGTCCGCCACAAATATCGTATTGTATTTTCAATTTAATTTTAGAAGACTGATGTCTTAGATACTAGAATATCCCAATGGGTTACTAGAAATAACTTATTCCTCAATACTGATATAAACGTAATATATTTTATTTCGAAACAATCAATGATATAAAATTAACAACATTATTCTCAATGGAAAAACTATTAAGTCACTTTCTAAACTTCTTGTTGCAATCACAGATGAAGATCTCAAGTGGAGTATCCACAATGAGAAACTAGTTTGCTGAATTGTTACATGTATGTTATGCTATTCAGTATTCAGTATACCTAATTGATATGATGTTTTTATTGCAAAAGAGCGATTCGAATTGTATTTACCCTATCGTACCGTGAATCTTGTGAAATATTTTCAAAGAAAGAAGAATCCTGACATCGTTAATATTTATATTCGTGATGTTTTATGCTTTGTCTTATTAAAATATAATTACAGTTTGCAGTAGATATTTCGCATGACTGTAATATGAGACAAACAAATTAAATGGTACAAAAGCTAAATGCTGTTAAGAATTATTTCATTATTAATGTATTTATTGCGACATAATTTTCATGAATTTGTTAGATATTGTTACCTAGATAGGAAGTATAGTATTCGTAAGTAGTCGTTATATTTTCAAACAATTGCTTGTCCCATCTTTCACCGCGCAGAAAATCGTATCTATCATGTATCTAAAATTAGGATTACATTTCCTGTGTTTAGTCCGTTAAATGAAATTGAATTATTAAATTTAAACATTTGGTCCCTTTGGAGAATTCTATGCATTTCTAAAGAACACGTGTAAAAACACTCTGAATAGTTTCGATTTTAAACAGTTTACGCAATTAAATTTGACCATTGCAAACTTTCGTTATACTCCAAACAACATTAATGCTGCATTCCCTACATCTATTTGTAAAATAGTCAATAAAAGAAATTTAGAATTCAGAATGAGTTTTTAGAATGCACTGATCTAATTTTATGTGAGAAAATCTTATTAATTTATTGCACATATCATTGCAATTTTTAATTGTAATATTCGTTTTAAAATAAATTAATTATGCAGCAATTTTAGATGTGAGTTATTTTACGTTTCATCGTATGTTATGTTTAGAACTACACTTATGATTTATTCGGAAAGGATTTACCAATGCTTATTTCCTGCACTTCTCAGTTCTTTTAGTATTGATAATTTATTTAGTGTTTGCTAACTAAAAAGAAAAGGTATAGTACGATGTTGCTGATAATAACATTACATATTATATTGTTATTATTACGTGCATATTTAACAACATATTTTAGTTTCTTTTATGTATTATTGAATTATAAACAGTATTTTAAATAAAAAGAAGCCGGACGTTTTGCGTGGACACGCATGTATACATTGATTTAAAACTTTTGCCTTTTAACGGAAAATGCAAGCACCTGTATTCAAGTTAAGTGCTTTTTTACGCCGAAGTATTTTAGTTTTATTCATGTTCCCACGTGCATAAGTCTCAGATACACAAACAATAAAGAATAAAAGGTTAAAAGGATAAAGAAATTTCAGAGATAATTGGAATCTTTTCAGTTAATGCTGATTTACTTATAAGCCAAAGAACTTTACAGCAGTATATATTTGAAGAAAACACCAAATTATGTTGGCCATATAGAAAACGCAAAAACTTTTGGTTTAATGCAATTCCTTTTAAATGAAAAGGATATTTTTCTCAGTGTAGTGATAATTTCCATGGAAGTGCTTCTTGTTTAAAGTGAAGTTACAAAGAAAAGTTCAATATTTCTAATTCTTTTTTCCTAACAAAAAGAAAAATGTCGAAATGAAAATGCTCTCTGGTAGAATGTCTTTAATTAAAATTTAATGCATAAAACACAAGCAAAATATGCAAATAATGCTTTCCCAAAACCACTGCACGTCAGTTACCAGTTCTCCCTTCATATTGGCGGTTTATTCGCAAAAATCAAGGGCCACCGTATGCAATCGGACAACTGTTGTGATACACAGTTCGTAAGGAATTATTTATTTGGGCAAATAATAGATAAATATTTGATAACTATGTCTGGCATGTAGAAAACTTATATCGAGTTTGGGAGGTTAGTGTGGTGAAATAGGAGAACCGCCATCTGCACGGCAATTTCTGTACTTGTAGAATATGTTTAACGTATTTGCTACTATAGGCTAGAAAACTTTGCTATTATATGTTTAGAACATTATGACGTGATGATTTATGGTTTTGTAATATAATTTTGACGGAAATCTACTACTACTTTATCTATAACTGTATCGACTTTGTGTAAAATAAATAGTTTCTTTAAGAAAATCGTAAGTACTTGATATCATATATCTAAAAAATATTTTTTTGCTGTTAAGGTAATTTATTTGAATAAAAATTTTCCAAATTGTGAGAAATGTTAAGTTTTTCTTGAGGTATATTAATATTTTTCTTAATAATATTATAATGTTAAAGATTTTTTTTCTAAGAAACAGAAATTTTTCCATTAATATTCACGTATAACACTTTTTTACATTTACCCCCATTGAATGCGGAAAATTACACTGCGTTACAAATGAAAAAAAAAATTAAGTACCCACTTCAATTTTTCCTGTTTATTTATTTATACAAATCGCTTAATAAGAACACCTATGTACTTTTTTTCTATCACGTACTGTTTTTTTGGGTACGGTAACTAATAATTATTGGTAAAAAACTTAAAAAAACGTACACATTGCTTTATTTAATTGTCAATAATTCGATTAAATTAACGACAAAAAATTAAAACTAACGACAACATTTATTTTGTTTTGTTTAATTAGTCCCAAGCCTGGTGAAATGCGAGGGGAAGGTAGCCGGCGCTTCGCAATACGTATCTATATCATGAAAAACTGAAAAATCGCGAATATATCCAAAACCTTTGGAGATAGACACAATGACACTCGTATAAAATCGAAAGAAAATCAAATTTTACATCCATTTATGTAAAAATTGCTATACCATTCATTTTTAAAAAAAATCAAGTTATCCATGATTTTAGAGTTCGAAAATTACAGAGCCCTATTTAATAATTCGGTAATGTAAATGCAACAATTTTAAAATAAAAGACGTGTGCTGTTTCATAATTAAGCGAAAACTGAAAACCGCATCTTTCTAACTTTCGTATTTCCGGAGATATTTGCAAACACCGCAAACATTGCAAATGTCTTTTTTTTTTTTTTGAAAAAACGTTCTGTAATTCGGAAACGGTACAACTTAACCTCAATGTATGCCTAACGCATTGTTATTTAAATTTAACAAGGAATCCGAAAATACAGTAATACAGGGTGTTTCATTTAAAATAATAAAGTATCTACTTCCGGTACAACCGAAAGTCCGCTATTACTGAAACTAATTTTAAAATGTGTAGAATATGATTCGAGCCAACATTTATTTGAAACATTTTTCCAAAAAAGCAATAATAAATCGGCTATGGACTGTTGCATCTTAGGCTGGACACCCAAGTATGTATATCAGGTAGAATATTTCAATCTGTCTCTACGAGCACGAAGTGACATGTAAATATGCATATTGTATTCATGAGGGAATAAAATATGAACTCTACCCCCATTGAAAATCCCAAGATTTTGTGCCAGAATCGGCATAGCCTATCTAATGCCATCAGTGTATACTTCAAAAACAAGACGTGATAAAACAAAAAACAATCCACTGCTTACCTATTGTACTAATTGAAAACCATAATAGTAATCAGTTTTTCAGGTACGAAAATCGTGTCACGCAGTGTTATCGAAGAAAGTAATTTTTGCCAAGAAAAATTACCTAGATTTTTTTTAGTGTGTGAGTGAATTTTTAACAGATAACGCTGAATTAATTCCAACGTGCATGCAAGTTGTTTCGAATATTCCATGTTCAAATTGTAGCAGAGTGCGTATGGGAACTTAAACATAAAGAATACAAAACAAATTTCGAGATAATATAATACCACCTACCAATAATCAGTATAATAGTTCTAAACTAACAAGAAAAAAACTACGTGTGGCCGCACACCATGTCATTTCTGTGTACTGAATGTACCAAAGAAAATGCAAAAATTAAATTAAAAATGAAAAAAATTAACTCTTTAAACTAAAATATCTTCCCGAACAAAAATAATAAATGATCTTATATCTAAATTGTGTACACAACAATATAATAACAATTATTACAAAACGAGTTCTTTGATGGACGAAATAAATTCAAATTAAACGAAACAAATCTCCAAATCAAAAGAAATTACAAAATGGCAGCAAAAAGTTTTAAAAATATATGTACTCACGCTGACAGTCGACCAAAGAACTGCCCTCGCAAGGTTAAACAGTCGTATACATATAAAATCCTACTTACGCGCCGCGTCATTCATCGAAGAAAACTTAACAGTAAATAGACTAGCGAAAACTATACATTTTACAGAGTGAAATTAATTTAAAACAACTGAACATTTAAATAAATATACAATCATAACAACAATTCATTAAAATCTTATAATAAAAATAAAATGTTTGAATTGTGAAACACCACCCAAACATTGACTCAAAGGCCGATGCGTGGTCGCGACGGAGAAACAAGAAAAGAAAACTGAATTTGGGAAAACCGGGGTGCCAGACCACAGCAGTTGGTCTGACTTGAACCAGAATATTCTACGCATGCCCGCCTTGCTTATTTCCTTATCTATTACTATATTTAGACTGTAATTTTCCAAATTGTAAGAAATTTTAAGTTTTTCTAAGAGATATTAATATTTTTCTTAGTAATATTACAATGTTAGAGACTTTTTTTCTAGAACAACGAAATTTTTCCTATAATATTCACGCAAAATACTAAAAATTTCTAAGATTTTGACAGTTTATGTACATATGTACAACATTTACACCCATTCAGTGCGGAAAAAATATCAAAAAAGTGATTTTTACCAAAACAAATTACCTAAATTGTCTTAGTGTGTAGGTTTTGGTAGCAAAATCCTGATAGCACCTAGATCCGTAAATTATCTGGAACTAAAACTATCAGATCCGGAAAGCAGCTATACAATTCCGCTGCGACATTCTTCGGTCAGAATAGCAAAACAGCGTTCCCATTTCGCACATACTATGGATGTTATTATGAATTATATTTACCTGTCAGCCACTTAATGACACATCAATATGCGGTACAAACAATTGATCGTATGTTAAATACGTGCTAGTGATAACAAAAAGTGAATCGATTAAGTCATCGCTGAGTAACGCGCGCCACTTCTTGAATTCAACAAACCGCTGACGTCGTCGACTCATCACCGCATTCCAATCGGACAGACTGGTTTTTGGTGTCGCATTTTTCATAAACAAAGAGCGCGCCATCAGTAAACAAAAAAAAAAACTAATAATTGCATCGGTGCTTTCGCATATCTCATCTATATGCTACGGAGCGGTTCTTGTATTTAATTGTTATCCGCGCTATTTTTAGGCGGGGAGATCATTTGTGTTAACGCGCGCGAACGAACAACCATCATCCATATAACGAGATCAGCGGTGTGGTTAGACAAACAACGCGACATTATTTAACATATAACGTATTTATATTCTAATGTCGCTATAATAGTATGTGAACAGTGACGTTTGTAGTGTTACAAACACGTGCATAGTGTCTGTCCTCAAAGGCCGGAAATCTGACGACGCACAGCTTTTTCTTCTGTTCCTCCTCTGGTTTCCCTGATGCGTACTTCGAAAATAATAACAATTCCTTTTAATTCTCACCTCCTTCTCCGCGTATTGGAGCATTAATCTATGCGATGAATAATAAGCGAGCCGATAACAGATTCAGTGTTTAAATTCGTCACATTTCCGCGGAATTCCAACCTTGGCTCTCCTCGATGAGAAGGGACACGCTGTTCGCACCAATTCATATTAAAATTTCTCTGTTATCAGTCGACGCAAAGCGACAATTCCAAGTTTCGCGTTTCGTTGCGGTTACCGGGATATTATATTATGTTATTTGACGAGTGACTAACACCTCAGTCAGTGTCGAATTGTCCATTTAGGAGAAGAAACGCTTTGATAAACTTTGATGCGCGCCGTTTGTGCTTTGTGCAAATACTTTTGTTTGTATTTATTTGTAAAGTGCTCTAAAGTGTTTAAGTCGTCTTTATTTGTATTATTATAAAATAATATAAGTGTATAAACTAAAATTAAATAATGGCGAAAGTGGATTTGAGGAATTCTTTCTACAACTGCAGCGAACTGTCGGAATTGGGTAAGAGGGAAATTATGTAACGTGCAAACCGATACATTTTTAATTCGGGTTGTTGACTTTATTGCAAAGTCGGCTGCCAAGTGGCTTCGAATGGCTGTGTTTACTTTCGCTTGTTTTACGAATTAAGTGTGATGATCTTTCGGATATTTGCAGATTCGTCATTACGCTATTTCTCTATCTGTTTGTTTAATCAGTTTTTATATACAAATATTTTATTATTATGTAAGGTGTTTCACCAGCAGGGAATTTCTCTATAACTCTTAAACAGTGATATGATTATAAATTGTTGTAAGATTATAATTTTTCTATAACGCAAAATTATCGGGATTTGTACAGGGTGTGTCGTAATCTTGGTACAGCTTTCAACTTTCTCTTTTTAAATACAATACCCCCAATATTATTACATTTTTAAAAGCGCCAGTAAATTTTAAAAATATAAGATATGACATACTTTAGCGCTAAACTCATTAATTTACAAGATATCTTTGATTTTCTAAAAATTATGTCGCTTGCACTGTTTGAAGAAAAGCGATTGTAATTTAATTATCACTTAGAATAAGTGAATCAAATTTTGAAATGTCTTAGTACGAACCTGTTTATACCTGTAGAAGTGTTTATAGTCGTATTTTATTTTACTGGGTGTTCGTTACTAAAGGGCAAACTCAAGTCAACTTCTGATGGATATATCTTACTTTTTTAAATAGAATACCTTGCATATGTTTACATCATTGAATTCCTATTAACAAATGCTTTGATTTTTATTAAGCATACTCTATGTCTATCTCTTTTACGTTTTCGAGTTATTATAGTTTTAATTAATTTTTGATTATTGCGGTCATATTTCTAATTTTAATAGGCGATGATGCCAGATAATAAATATTTAACATAAAATCACAAAAATATTCGAAAAAATAAAAAAAAATTCAAATAAGTAAACATACAATAAACCGTGCCAAATAAATAAAAAAATAATTAGAACATCGGAATTTCGATACAATCGCCATTTTGTCTACTTACAAAAAAATAATTACTCAATTTGAATATAAATGCATCACATTGAATATAACATAACTTCCTATATAAGCAAGAAGATGATGTATTTATATTGAGAATAAACATTTGTTCAGTTTTCCAAACTGTGAATTTTTTAGACGAAAACAATTTTTAGTTCAAATTAATCAATTTACTAAAATCATTATGAACATATAATATTTTCGCCACAAAAATAATTATTTTAGATTTGCGTAAATAGATTTTCTCAACTGGAAACTATCATACTTATGCCTTAATAATTTATGTAGGTACATTTGATAGAAGTATATAAAAGCATTAATTGAAGTATTGGCATTATTTGCTTCTAAAATATAAGTATGTTAAAGTGATAATACTTACCTGCTTAATCTAAGCATATAGTGGAAATGCTTAGATTAAGCAGGTAAGCGTAATAATTACTACTAATTTTGTGTCTGTAACACCAAAAAATCTCGGTAGGGGAAAATAAATAAAGAAATATATGTAATTAAATAATTACTGTCATACATTATATTTACAATGTTTGGAAGAAGGTAGCGTATCGTGGTACTCCACGAATGCGCACGGGATATTGAATGCGTAAGGTATAGATGTTATGCGTATCCGTCGTTGCGACCGGTGTTCTCGGGATACTTCCCACTCAATACCTGGGCCTGGTATCTAGTCGGCGCTGGTTACTGAAATAATTTCAATCAGTATAATAATTTGCTGATATTACTACTAAAAACTAATAACTAGTAATACCTACATATGTTTGTTAATGTACACACCTCCATGTTCATATATTATCAGACACAATGGCGCTGACTCTAATAGTATTTCAAAGTTTTTAAACCAGTAATCTTAATATTGATAACACTACGTACTTACCTTCGAATATTTTAATGGTAGCACATGTGTATCAGCCCCATCACCCGCTTTCTAAGTACGCTGTGAAACGGTTGGGTATCCATTTATATTTACTCACACTTATAACCAACAACACTGTTCGCTGGTCAATCAAAAGTGACGCCAATTAAAGCGTATGTATATGCAAAACCCCCTAAACTCCTTCTAAAAAAAGAGGGAAACCAATACAGATAAGTTTTAGTGCAATAAATGTGGGGTAAAATTCGTTTGCAAATGTTTCAATATTAGGGTATTTCAATTTGAGATTTCATGTTTTCATTACAAAACATTTAATAATTTTATATAGTAATTCATTATACCAAACGCATAACGGATTTTATTTTGAATCTACAGACTTCTCATTTACGATTGCCATAGATTTATTCCTTACAACAATAACAATGTTGATTTGAGGAAGTATACTTCAATGCATATTTTATACTCTTTGTTCTAAAGTGTGATTTCTGTTTTAGAGAATTTACTCTTGTGTTCTAACCAACAAGATTTAGTTCATTTAAATATATATTAAGTTTCGATATATTTGAATAGATTTTTTTGTGTGTCCCTAATGCACATTTGCAGTCAGATGTATTGAAATTCAGCAGAATTAACTACATTATGCACAGAATGAGGTGGTGCTCCATCATGTTGAAACCACAGGTACCCTCTTATATCAAGAGGAACATCATCCAACAACTCTCTAAATTCATTGTCAAGAAAGTGTAGATAATAGCGTGCTCCTGTAATTTACCATAAAAAAAAGTGTGGCCCTAAAAGTTTGTTTCGAATCATACCTCCTCATGTGTTAGCAGAGCGCTGCTACTGTTGATCTACTGTCCTGATAGCATGCGGATTACTGTGTCATGGTAATGAAAATTATGGCGGTTAACGTGATAATTCTTTTGGAAGGCAGCTTCATGAGCAAATAATATATTGAAGAATCTTACTTCTCCTAACTGTTTTTTCTGACTCCTATTAAAAAAACATCAACCTTCTATTGAAATCTCATTGATTTAGTTCTTTGACCAACTGATAATGATATGGATAAAATTTATTTTTGTTCATAATGCAATGAAATTCCTGTTGTGCCTAATACGACCGCCCGCATAGAAATATTTCAGGATTCAGCAATACTGTCTACTACTGAAAATTCGCTTGCTTCAGTGGTTGCAGTCCAGAAGAGAGCATATTTCCATTCAGCGTTTGGATGTTTTTGACTGTACATACGTGAAACCAGAAAATAGTTTGTCACATTCTCCTAGTACAGACAACGCACTAACTAATTCTTCTTCCGAAAACATTATTTTCTACAAATAAATTAATTACTTGCACTAAACACGATTAAACGTCAAAAAAAACTACTGTCGTTGTCATCATAGAATTGCCGCCTACTAGAAGAAAGATTACAAATATGATAGTAACAATAAAAAATTAATCAAAACTGTAATAAAAATTAAAGCACTTGTTAATTGGAATTCAATGATGTAAACATATACAGGGTGTTCTATTTAAAAAGTAGATCGTGAAGAGCTCTCCTTGTGTCAGGCTCTAATAAGCGGACATTCTCTTAAGGCGGACAATTTCTGGAACCGCATTTTTCAGCATATCATTTTCAATGTTAAGTGCTTTTCGATAAACGGACACCTCTTATAAACGGACGCAGACACTAGATTATTTCCGCATACGACTGAAAATCTCCCAGAAGCGGACACGAAGCTCTAATAGTTAGACGATTTTTCAGGTCGTTCGATTAATACAATGTTATGCAACCTGTTATATTAAATTCGGTAATTCCTCATTTTTTATGAGGTGTTTCCCTTTCATATGTACATATTACCCTAGCTACATATCGCGCGTCGAGCGTTGTAACTGATATTGGAGTTATTTTATTAATATAAACGTAAAATGGCATCGAAAAAAAAAATGCTTTCTTGGTAATTATTACAATGTTAGAGATTTTTTTCTAGAAATTTTCTTATAATATTACTGTACCCAACAACAAATAAAATTGAATATATGCAAAATGAATTCAATAAATTCCATTCACAACTTAAATTTACCACAGAAATAGAAAATAACAATAAAATTAACTTTTTGGATTTACAGTTTATCAAACAAGAAGAATGTATACTCACAGAATGGTATAACAAACGATATAACAAACGATTCAACTCAACCTATCAGCCACAGAAAGAAACGTGGTAATTAACCTATATGATCGGGCAATTAAACTAACTAGCTCTGTATATAGACCGAAAATAAATAAAGTCAAATTATTTTAGAAAAAAATAATTATTCTGCAAATTTCATTAACAATATAATCAAAAACCAGATAAATAAACATTATAGTTGTCAAAACCAAAAAAATGCAAACATCACTAATGAACAACTAAAAAAGTATGTAGCAATTCCGTATGTAAATCAGTTATCTGAAAAGTTAAGAAATATTTTACTAAAATATAATATCAACACTACATTCAAAACAACAAATATACTGAATACGCTTTACACTAGATTAAAATCAGGAATACCAATACAAAAACAAAGTAACATTGTATAACAAATACCATGTAATCAATGTGAAACAGTATACATTGGCCAAACAAAACCACACTTAAAACATCGTTTAAATGGACATAAATATAATAATAATATTACACGTTTAAACAACATTGTAATGACACAAGTCATCAATTTAATTTTAATAACACTAAAATTTTAAAAAATAATTAAATTACAAGGCTAGATGTATTATTGAAATGATACAAATTCAAAAACAAAAAAATGCAGTTAATGAAATCTAAAACCTATCCAAAATTTATTTTCCGATTAGAAAACAAACGTAATTCCAATAAAAATTGACCAGAATGATTGGAGAACCTATTTCCTTGTGATCAACCAGAAATTAATTAAAATCTTTTTAATGAATTAAACTACGTTACTTAAAATATAAAAAAAAAAGATTATCATTTCAAATGTTAAATTAGTTGATACTGTAATCCACATTTGGTTCAAGGTTCGTTTCAAAAAGTTCTTTCTTCATCTAAAATTATAAAAAGACCAACGATACAGATGTGTATTTTTAATAAATGTAATTTTAGTTTGTTAAGCAACCATATTTAAAATGTTTGTGTATGCTGTTTGTTGTAATAAGGTTTTTTAAAAAAAGTATACTTATTAATAATAATATTAACGAAAATTAAACCTTTTGGTTAATTGACAAATATGTGGACTACTTATTAAATATTGAGAAAAAGGTAAAAAGTAAAGTGTTTGCATTGTATTATAGAATTTATAAATGTTGTAAAATATAAATTTGTAGTTTTAACCTTTGGAAAAGACCTAATTTGCGTCCGAACGTACAAGGAAGAAAAGTTAATATATGGTAACTGAAGTTAAAGAACTAATTGGGGCCACATCTCACGACTTATTTACTATCCTGTAAAAAAAAATATGGCCAAGAAAATCATATCAAGAATACTTGTATTATGGGAAAATTTCTAACATTTCGGCATTTTCCTTAAGATTCTGTTCATTTACCCCCATTCAGTGCGGAAAATTATCAAAAAAAAAGTGACAAATCACCTCTCTATACAGTATCATACATATAACAAATAGAACAATTTTATTCAATTTCCGGCATTTGATCAAATAAACAGAACATACATCGTTCCGTGCTTATTGTAAGATCCTGTATATAAATACCAGTCGAACGGGTTGCAAGTCCACTGCTAAAATTATTTTTATATCTCTCACCGTTTTAAAGTTACTTTGGATAAATCAAATTTGGATCGAAGTCAAATTGCATCCCCTAAAGTTGAAATACAGTCGCAACGGAGAGTGTCCTTGAGTAATAATACTATGCAGTCTACCAAGTTGAACCAAAGTTTCATTAGAATCTGCGATTTATAGTTAGCGAAGTTGCCTTCTGAGTCTTAAAGGAAAGGCAACCATATAAAAACATGATAGTTTGTCATGTAGGTTTTGATGATTTTAAGAAATTTAGTTACGACATCTTAATAAATAAAACCCACAATATTACTTCATTAACAAATTTCTCTCCACGTCATATTTAAAAATAAATTCTCGAACTATTTTAGTTCGTACAACGAGTACACGTGGTTTCGATTACCGAAAGTTTTGATAACAGATATTCGTAAAATATTTCCTTAACCCATTTCTAGGTATTTACGTGCCTGTGTGCATGTAAATGTAAAGGATATTCGCACATTGTTTGCAGAAATTGCAAGTTGTGGTGTAGGTGCTGTTGGTCACACTTAATCATCGGATTCTTTGCTGTCTGCTGAATGTGTTGTAGCTTTATCTACATACAACGTATCTACATAATGGGGCTTTGTATCGTACTTCTTAATTAGGCAATTTATGCGGGTACAGCAAACACGAAACATTTCTAGAGGCGTAAAATCTGTTGCACGAATGCTAGGCGTGAAATCTAGTCTGGTCTTTTTTTTTACAATTTATTAACGAACTTCCTTGACCTGGTTTTATATGTAAGCATAATGGAGTTTATGCTTTAAAGATGATTGAAATTGATGTTTTTCTGCTTTTGTTGAGTTGAACTAATTCTTTTTTAAGAATTGTTGTCATATTTTAGAATTACCAATTAATGCATTCGACACTGATGCATTAATAATAAAAATTTTATTAGCTACTGGATCTATAGTGATGTGGGTTACGCCAGCACAATATATACAATAAAATACATAAAATACTGACTAAGAACACATTATATAGGTTTATACATAAAACACATACTTAAATTTAGCACTCCCAAACAGATTGCTCCAGAAACTCCGACACGCTATAATAACACTTGTTCTTTAGATATTTTTGTAAGTAATTTTTAAACCCATGAGTTTCCATATTTCTACACTGAGAAAAGAGATTGCATTGAATGAAAAGTTTCATAACTTTTGATTTTTATCATGTTCAACGAAAAGAATACCTTTTCTGAGAAAAGTGTTTATTTTAATTGAAAGTAGGGTGTTGTTTTGCTGGAAGACTATTTTCTTCTTACGTACATGCGTTTCGAGAACAAGTAACCTATAATTAAAATGATGCACCTTTAGTTTTGATTAATATTTTATAATGGTCTTTTATAAGTAATACAATACAATATTATTGAATTAATAAACAGCGTATTTTAAATAAAAAAAGCCGGACGTTTGGGTTTATTTGCGTGGACACGCGATGGTATAAGCATTGATTTAAAACTTTTGCCTTTTAACGGAAAATGGAAGCACCTGTATTCAAGCTGGGTGCTTTTTTACGCGCCAGTATTTTAGTTTTATTCATGTTCCCACGTGCATAAGTCTCAGATACACAAACAGGAATGAACAAAAGCGAATATTTTTCGCGCGAGGTTAAATAAATTTCAGAGATAATTAGAATCTTTTCAGTTAATGCTGATTTACTTATAAGCCAAGGAACTTTACAGCAGCGTATAGTGTTTGAACGTTTTAAAACTGTTATACACGGGAAGAACGATCTAGTTGTTTTCAAACATTTTTCATGCATTTGGTTACAGTTACTAAATTATTACTTGATTTAGGAGTATTAAAAATAATCCCTGTATTCAATCAAACAAATAATTTGGTTAGTAGATTTATTTGAAGCTAGCGCAGTATTTATTAATTTAACTAAATATTTACATGGTAGTAAAAATAAATATTGCATTTTATTTTCGTATAGCAGTTTTCTCCCCATATAGTACAGCAGATGAGCAGATATACTTATGTGTAGTAGAGAAATTGTCGCATAAATGGCGCATCTCCTATTTCATTCCAGTAACAGATAATATTTTGCACAAAATAGGCTGGAAACTACGATCGTAACATACTAATCTGGTATATTTACCAGATCAACATCTGATAGGAGCCATCGCCATTGTTTCGAAAGACGATTTCTTTAACGGCACACTAGAGTGCTAGAATGGTTACTGCGACCAACTCCCAATACTACTAGGATTTACAACATTCTAACGACAAATCCCCTTCCTTAGTGCATGGGTTTTTGGAGATAATTCATTTTCATTTCGATTGAAAATGATCATGGCATTTTGTTGTGTTTGCGCTTAAGTCTAAAATGAATAAATGTTATAAGGAAAGGAAAAACCTTTTGAATCAAAATGCTTACGGTTTACTGCCAATTTGCATAGTTTTCAAGTTCAAAATAAAGAGGACTTGAATCAACTATCAATATCTTTCACTTAAAAGAATAAACTGTTTCAACGAAAAAAATTTATTATTTCCGAAGAAATGGGTGAATTACAATAAATTATATTCCTTTTCAAGGAAACACCAAATCATTGGCCATATAGAAAACGCAAAAACTTTTGGTTTAATTGAATTCTTTTTAAATGAAAGGAATATTTCTCTCAGTGTACCCTTCGTAAAAGATTTATTTATTATAAATGAAAGTAGGATTGATATATACTGAACAACATATTTTAAAACATCACACGGGATGGATCCATCCATATCAGCATGTTTTCTGTATATTCTATCGTCATTCTATTTCGAATCTAGACGATATATAATAATTTCACACATGTTCATTTTGAAATTACATATTTACTTTAACGCGTCGACGTTTGGGATTCACCTACGCTACTAAACAGTAGTGCGCCTACCTAAGCAGGTATTTAAATTAGATTTTATATGGTCACGAGCTGCGATAAGGGATGATGAAGGTAAAAGGCACAGAAAATATTTACAATTCCAGAACAGGTAATACTTCGAGATTAGATAGGTAAACTTTAGCGTATCCATGGAAGAGGGCTATTAAGTCAAGATTTATGATAAGAAAGGAATTACATTAAGTCGTTTTAATCCTATTAAAATTACCTGCACCCCAGAAAAAAAAAAAAACAAATGAAATTCCCAAAATTAAATAAAAATGGAAGATGATATTACATAATATTCAGTAGTCCTGGTTTAACCGATATCTAATGGTGAATATAGCATGAATTAGTCCTTTACTTTTTCTTCTTAAACGTACGCTTTGTATTAACTAAAAAGGTCGTAATTTAAATAAATTCTGTACCTGTTTGATTGATTTGTTCCAAATTCGAAGCTTTTCGACATACTCATTTTCAGTATCGCTATAACAAGTACATAATTTGTAATATATTCTGTATTTATCGATTTTGTTCTGTTTCAGTAGGTACTATCTATCTGTTGTATAATTTGAGAATATCTGGTTTTTGTCTTTATTATAGCATGTCTGTGGATTGTTACACGAGCTATTTGTTGTGTTAAGTGTTATAGCATGTTATGCAAGATTAAGACAAACTTACATATGGTTACGTAGGTAACATATGCATATTTACACGAGTATTTGTTTCAGTGTAGATGAATTGATACATTTTTTGGATTTTTTCCTGGCTAGTTTTGCAATGAACGCCCGGTACAATAATAATGCGTATAATGGCTTTTACTTTAAAAAACGGCATTAATTCATATTATAAGGTACATATTATGCAGCCATACTAAAAAAATATACATACCTACATAACTGTTCCATCTCCCCTAAAGAATCTGCTCTTGATATTATTAAATTATTACGGACGAGGTCGGATAAATTACTATAACTGTGTTAACTTCGACTCATGACTATCATCTTCATGTTAACACGATTTGCCACTTAGAGATTTCATGTAGGAATTAATAGGATACCTCCGACCTTAGTAAAAGTTAATGACGAATCCTCCTAGTTTTAACAACAGTTACGTAAGCATCGTGGTAATAACTAAAGGACACTTAAAATAATTTTAGAAATAACTTCTTCACTGTACTCTACGGTGATGTTTGAAATATCATTTTCGTTTAACATATACCGGTTGATTCAAATTAAGTGCGCACTATTGCTATATACTCTGTTATTATTAATTCTAGAAAGTAGATAAAATTAGTAAAGTGTTTTTAATACTATACGAAAAAACAATTGCGTAACGCATTTCCGAAAATTTTGAAATTTATATATTTTTTAAATGCAACAACTTTGTATATTGTAAAAAATGAAAGCTATTTAATTTATAATGCAAAAGTTTCAATACAATATTGACTTCAAACGAATAATAAAGAGGTTAGGGTGGATTTCAGTTGATGCCAAAGATACACTTTTATTCTGTAAAATTTAAAAGCACAATCCACACCGGAGTGGTACGACTGCAACACGACAAGCGACGCAATCCGCAACACGACTCATGCCGTATAAATTCAGGCAGAATTCGCACCAGAGCGTTACGACGCGTAATACGACAAGCCAACAACTAATTACAGGACAATTAAGTCTGGTGTGTTAAGTTACTGGTTGTGTCCTTTGTCGTATCACTCCGTGTGGACTCTGCCTAAGAGTACTTATTGTTAGTATAAGGAACCAACATTTGACAAAACAGATGTGTATTTAGTGTTTATTTTTACAAATTACATCTTAAAATAATGATGTTGAAATTAAATCGAAAAGAAGAAAGTAAATCTATAATTTATAAATACTGAAAAAAGTATCACCTTCCTTTTCAATTTAAATTTCCGACACATTTTCGTCCCCGCTTAAGTACCCTCTGGGTACTTCTTAAAACTACCCTTCCATCCAATTCCCGGAAAACTTTCCTAACCTTATTTTACCATTGCATCCCGTTGTTGCACCGCGTTTATATTTTTTAAATATCTCCAAAGAAAAAAGTCTAAAGGTGAAAGGTCCAGAGAGCGTGCTGGTCATCGAATTGGCCCATTTGTACCAATATACTTATCGGCAAAGATGGCGTCTAAATAGTTATAAACTAAGCGGCAGCACGATTCTGCTGAACGTATAAATTTTGGCGCATCAGGTAATAGGCGTTATAAAGGAAATCTTCGAAAATAGTACGAATAAATTCCAGATATCTCACTCCTGTCAATGTAGCATTATAGAATATTGGACCAACTACTGTCAAACCAATTAATCCGCACCAAACATTAAAAGTAAATCGAACACGTGCAGTATGTGGACGCACTATTAATAAATTTTCTGGTGACCAGTAGTGATCATTATTATTATTATTATTAAACATATCCATTTCATTCCACATTCACAGAAAGTTAACCTCCTACCTGAATCTCTTGATTGTAATGTTTGTGAGGTTCTGGATTTAAGTGGGATGTACAGTTCCTACCAAAAAAAAGTTACCGAGCTACGTGAAAATATATGTGGCGAGCGCATTTAGGACAGACCATAGCTTTTACTACGGCTGCGGGTTATCGACGTAAACAGATGTTTTGTATAATTCATTGTGTATTTATCCGACATAGAAACTCTCGTTCTTATAATTTATTTTTTGTTGTCAAGACAAACATGCACACGTTGAAATAATATTTTTATGTATTTCTTGGTAAAATAGATTTTTTGCTATTGAATGTTCTTATTGACTTATTAGAATACTTTGTTTCGTATATATACACATATATTCTCCCAGTATGGAATGTAGTGAATCCAAAAGTTTGTTTCTTTTAATTTCGTAGTTTTTTAATTGTAACATTTAGCAATAAATCAATTGGAATATAAATAAATACTTTGTTTAATAGGATACTTTGCTTGTCTTATTTAATCATAACATTTGCATAAATGCATTTCTTCAGTCTTGAAACATCTAATAACGTGTCCACTCCCCATCATTTTCGATTACTTGCTGTAACCTGGACAAGATAGAATCCAGAAGTTTCTCGCAAAATTCTATAGAAATCTCTTGCCAGGCAGCGTCCACGTTTTCCAATAGTTTTCAGCATTTTCTGACTTTTCAAGTGCGGTCATCATTATGGAAAAATTTCAACTAACAAATGTTTGTTTCCAAAAAGTTGGATATGCAATGCTAATAGGCCGCAAATTTATGCCAGCCTAACACTTACTGTTTTTATTTAAAGTATTCAATTTTTTTACTATTAAAAATATAAAAGAGTCCAAATATTAGTGTTGAGATAAAATAGTCGCAGAGAAGAGTTATTTGCAATTTATTTTTCAATATTACGTAGTAAAACAAAGCAATAAAAACATAACTATTTAGAAGCTATTAAAAAAAAATAGAAAAATAAAAGAAATAAGTTATGCAAAATTTTAATTCAATTGTTTTATTAATTTGATTATGAAAAATAAGCGTATGACATTTGTCCATAACTGTATTTGTTTTTGTTATGCAAGGTTTCATTCAATAAAAAAACATGTTTATTTATACATATAAGAGGCGAATGTCAAATAAGCACAAATGTTTTCCTTTGTGGTTTTTGCGGCAAACTTTTTGCGCTTTAAACAGAATGAATACCCTTATTTGAAAACTAATAAATCAAGGTCACCGTCACAACTTTGATAAACAATTTACCAACTCAATAGTGGACATAAAATACGAATTCACCAACACACTACTGAACATTACGTATGTGGACTACTCTTTGACTAGCATGAGTAAAACTATCTCCAGTAAACACAGCTGTATGTATAGTTCAACTTAAGAATATTAAACCCTCGCGATCGAGATTGTTAACCTTTTTGTGGGAGGAGCTTCATTCACTTTTTTCATTCATTCAAGTTAGGGTGGGCACTTGATGTCCCAGGCACTTGGTGCTCATTGTACCATCCCTATTGATTCTCTTATTTCCACTCGAGCAGCTTGGTGTTCTTATAAAGCCCAGTAATCTTGCCCAGTGAAACTTGAAGGCCTTCGAGGGCTCTAATAGATCTCTCCCGAAATATTTCTGCCTGAGTACTTTCAGTTCCTCACATGTGCAGTATACATGTAAACTCGTTTCCTCCTGTAGCTCGCATCTTCTACATCACGGTTCGCTTACACGGCCTGTGTTGTATAGATGCTTTTTCAGAGGACAGTGTCCAGTTACCAACCTAGTAATGGTTTTAACTTCTTTCTTACTGCGCTTGAGTAGGTTATCAGAGAAACTACCATCCCCATCCCCTATCAGCGTTTTGGTATGGAGTTGACCTTCAGTCGACCTCCATTTCTTTGTACTTTCTTTATCTAACCAGGTCCAGATCTCCCTTCTTGCGGAATCCTTATACGGGCTCTGGACCCATGAAGTGTCTCTTAGAGCCCTCCTTGGCTAGTTCATCGGCTATTACGTTGCCCTTTATATCCTCATGTTTCGGCACCCAAATCAGAGACACCGTGTTGTCTCGTGCCAGTGCATTGAGGGATTGTTTGCAGTCCCTAACTAGTTTTGACCTAGTTACAGGTGTGGGAGGAGCTGTACTTAGGCTTTTTTAAAAATGCTCTGCAGTGATGCATAACTTACTACTACTCCTTAGCAGCATCTCTAATAGAAAATTCACGATGGGCTTCAAAGTATGTTAACACTGTAACTTCTACTTCCTCCTTGATAATGATATTTGTCTTTGTTAATTTCTTTTTAAATAAACAATCGTGTTGTCTAAATTGTTTTTAAAGTTTTCGAAAGTAACGTCGATCTGCCTGCTGTCCTTATTGAAATTTTGTCGCATGAAATGTATACTTCCAGCATATCGTATTCTCCAAATGAGAAAATATCATAGTGAGATATTATCTTACACTGACAACGAAAGATACTAAAAGTTTCATTCATTCATTCAATTCAAGGTAATAATAATAATATTGATAGATTTGATTATGTTACAACTGATAGATTTGTTTTTATTAAAAGAAACGTTTTATAAACTAATGAATATGTATGAACAACAACAAATAAATGCAAATAGCGCAGCAGCACTGTAACCAGGCAGCGGTACTTCCCAGACTACCCTTGCATTGCGCGCAGTCTCCGCTGACAGGCGGCGGCTCTCGCATAGTTGCCTAAGGTTTGTTCGTTCTGAACGATCGACAGTGACGCCACACTCAAAAAAACAATAAATCCTAACACGGCCTTCCTGACAGGAACTTCGCTCTCGAAGTTTCCGGTGGCTAGTCTCTGCAACATATCACATTTGTTAGCCTCTCGTGCATCTGCTGAGAGTTGCAACGATAAATTCATTTTAGCCCCTTTTCCCGTTTGGCATCCGAAAACTAAAATGCACAAACATGGTGTGGAGTAACATCCGTTTGGTGACTAAAGCACACAAACGTCAGATAAATAAGTATTCCGTTTGGTGACTGAAGCACACAAACGTGATATCAACAAGTATTCCGTTTGGTGACTGAAGCACACAAACGTGATATCAACAAGTATTCCGTTTGGTGACTAAAGCACACAGACGTGGTATAAACAAGTATTCCGTTTGGTGACTAAAGCACACAGACGTGTATAAATAAGTATTCCGTTTGGTGACTAAAGCACACAAACGTGGTATCGACGAGTATTCCGTTTGGTGACTGAAGCACACAAACGTGGTATCAATAGGTATTCCGTTTGGTGACTAAAGCACACAAACGTGGTATAAATAAGTATTCCGTTTGGTGACTAAAGCACACAAACGTGGTATAAATAAATAATCCGTTTGGTGACTAAAGCACACAAACGTGGTATCAATAAGTATTCCGTTTGGTGACTGAAGCACACAAACGTGATATCAACAAGTATTCCGTTTGGTGACTGAAGCACACAAACGTGGTATAAATAAATATTCCGTTTGGTGACTAAAGCACACAAACGTGGTATCGACGAGTATTCCGTTTGGTGACTGAAGCACACAAACGTGGTATCAATAGGTATTCCGTTTGGTGACTAAAGCACACAAACGTGGTATGGGCTCTAAACTGGAAACATGCCCCAAGGTCAAGATTGCATTGTTACTTACTTGGTAACACTAATTTCGGCTGTTCCTCGGCTTCCTAAAAAGTCGAGTAACCCCTCCATCTCGCATGCCACTGACCAATCGCTAGGCCAGATCCGCAATTGCTCTTTGGCAGCTTTAGTGATGGCATTTTTTCCCAAACGTTTAATTTCGTAACGACCTTCCGGAGTCAAACTCACAATCTCGTATGGCCCCATAAATTCATAATTTAGTTTACTTTTGTGCATGGTTGAATCACGATGCATCAGCACAATATCTCCAACTTGATACCTCACCGTATCCCTCCGTTTGACGTTTGCCTTGTTTAAATTCCCCGAGCTCTCGTCAAGGGCCTTTCGCACCTTAGCACGGTCTGCATTAATATTTCTAAGAGGTCGAATATCTTCCGATAAATTCTGGACCACAGTTTGTATAAGAGGAGATGATGCATCAATACCCAACAACGCTTGAAGAGGTGTAATTCCAATTGTCTTCTGAACACTCGTGTTTAGTACCAACTGTATTTTCCACAAGTGTTTCGGCCATTCTGACTGAACAGTAGTCTCGATGCGCAATAAATTCATAATCGTCCTCATATATCTTTCTACTTGTCCATTTCCCCTGTGTACATCAGGTGTAACAAAGTGGTAGTTCACACCCCAAATGTCTAAATACCGCGTAAGTTCTACATTTTGAAAATTTCGTCCCGCATCGGTAACAATTCGTTTTGGTGTACCAAAAAGAGAAAAAGAATTGTTGAAACTGTTCTTTAGTTTCATTAGAAGTCAAGGTTTTCAACGGTACCAGCAACAACAGTATTTCGTGAATGCGTCGACGAATACCAAAATATGTTTATAACCATCCGATGTGGCTACAAGAGGGCCCAAACAATCGGCATGAATGGTGTGTAATGGCTCATCAGGTTTCGGCAGTGGCTGGATGTAACCTTGCAACGGTCCAGTACGGGTTTTCTTAATAGCACACAATAAACAATGCTTGCAATAGTTGTTTACAAAATTTCTCATACGGGAAACAAAAGTTCTCTTGATAGAACTGAGTGTTTATCAGCAGCTAAATGACATTGTTCATCATGAAATAGCCGGAGCAAACCTAAACGGCTGTGACGCGGCACGAACCAACGCAATGATTTGTCCCATCAGATTGAACCTCCTGATGCAGTAACATTCCATCTTTCTCAACGTATTGATTTGAGTCATATTTTCCTTCTCGCACTTTTCCAAAATGTCTTGTACTTCGGCGTTCCTCTTTGGGCGATACGAAGCCAGTCATTGTGAGCAACACGACGAACAACTGGGTTCCTACTAAGATAGTCTACATGCGGCAAGCTACTGCCCTTACGATACACAAGCGTAAAATTAAAATCTTGCATATATGACCACCATCTGGCCACTCGTGGAAGAAGAGTCTTCTTATTCGCAGTCGACTTTACAGCATTACAGTCAGTCACTATGGTGAATTGGATACCCAGTAAATAAACCCTGAAGTATCTGAGTGAATTCACTATGGCTAGTGTTTCTAGCTCGTATGAATGATAGTTGATCTCAGCGGGTGTTGTTCGTTTACTAAAATAGCCGACTACTCGCACTTGACCATCGCTCTTCTGTAGGAGGATACCTCCATATCCTATTGAGCTGGCATCTGTGTGCAGTTCTGTTGGCAAGTCAGGGTCAAAAATGGTGAGCAGAGGTCTAGAAGTCAAATGCTTGACAATTGTGTTTCGAGCATTTTGTTGCTCTTGGTTCCATACGAATGGTTCACCATTTTTTGTAAGCTTAGTTATACATGCTGTTTCTGAGGCAAAGTTCGGGATGAACTTGCGGAAATATCCCGCCAGACCCATAAACTGGCGAACTTGCTTAACATTCTTGGGCACTGGGGAATGAGTCAGCGCCTCAATCTTACGAGGATCTGGACGTACACCGTCAGCTGAAATTTCTCGTCCTAGGTAATTGATTTTCGTTTGCAAAAACTTACACTTGGCGATGTTTAACGAAAACCCCGCTACCCTTAACGCTTCGAGCACTTTTGCAAGTGATTCGATACTTTGCTCAACCGTTACAGAGGGTATTAAAATGTCGTCTAGATATACTAGCGCTATTGTGTCCTTCAAAGGTCCTAAAGCGTTAAAGACAGCCCTTTGAAACACGGCTGGGGCATTGGCCAACCCGAATGGCATTCTCAAATAGTCATAATGCCCATCAGGAGTGACGAATCCGGTCTTTTCAATTGAATCAGGATGAACAGGGATCTGGTGGAACCCAGAGGCCATATCAAGGGATGTATAATATTTCGCCTTACCCAATCTATCAATTTGTGAATCGATTAATGGCAGGGGATATCGATCTTTGACCGTGTGACCGTTCAGCTCCCGATAATCAATGCACATTCGATACGTGCCTTCTTTTTGGGCACAAGCAAAATTGGACTGCATATGGCGATTCACTTTGTCTTATGATGTTATTTTCCAAAAGTTCCGGTTACAATATTCTCGCACAGCTGCACGTTCACTGAAAGAAAGGCGCGGCGGCGTTCGATTAACTATGTGGTTATCGACTAATCTGATTTGTAAGCTGGCGGATTTTATTGCGGGTACTTTATACCCAGTCGTTATCATATCTGAAAATTGAGCCAATAAGGAAGAAATGCGGTCAGCAAATTCGCTGGGTACTTCGTATGCTCGTTGCAAACGACTTTCAAAAACTCGGCGGATTCCAGGTACTTGTTTCCGAACAACTTTTGTCCCGTGCTGGTCTGTAAGCGTGACCAGATCAGGATCCTCATATAAGTTACATCCAATAAGTACATCAAAGTCCAAAACATGAGAAGGGACTACTAAGAAAGTAAGCTTCGTTTCCACCCCCGTGATTCTTACGACTGCTTCAAATTGCTCGCTTATTTCCAATTTTCCAGGCAAGATACCCTTAATTGTGGTCAGTTGTTTTTCAAGTTTGTTGGCAAAAATTGATTTAAAAGCATCCGATATTAGTGAGACGTCAGAACCTGTATCAATCAATCCGGTGAAGCTAATTCCGTCAATTAGAACGTCAGTAGGGGTTGCGGATTTACCAATCGTGCAAAAATGTACCTTACGCCTCTCCTCAATAGCATTTTTAATGAAACATTTGTCGACGGTGTGCCCCGTCTTCGCACAAAAAGTACATATCACCCTATTATCAGCCGATGTGCTCGCTTGCGTATGAGATACGGCAGCCGATCCGTCCTCGACGCTTTATTACGCAGCCCGCCCGACATTCTTCCGTAAATGGCCAGGTTTACACAATTATGACATCTAGCGATAAACCCTTCCCGATTTTTGTGTGCCATAATTTCGACGCTTAAAAAGCGGTTCACTAGTATCCGGAGATCGCGCTCTTTTTGCGAAGGTCGACAAATCGCTATCAGTTCTGGTATAGTTTTAGCAATCACGTGCTAACGCAGCATCTTTAACATGCGATTCTTTTATACGTACACAATCAGTTCAACAAGGTCGCTATCGTTCCAAGTAACCCGCAAATTCTTCATAATGCGTCTTTTCTATGTACATATGCGTCATAGGTGTTACACGAACTGCTATCGTATGAGGCGGCTTCGCACAAACAACCGACCTAAATTCCGACGCGGCGGAAAAGCTTCGGCAAATTCGCGTTTAAAATTTACCCAATTACGTACCTCAGGTGTCCACTCGTCATAACCATTTTTGGCGTCCCCAATTAAAAAGCGTCCGATTCTCGCCAAAACTTCCACATCCGACCATTCAAATGTAACTTAATAGCCCTCTACCTGACTCAACCACTTGGAAGCATCGTCCCTTTCCGGATGGAAGACAGGCAGATCAATTTGGTCGGTGGCGGCCTGTGGGACTTGATAGCCTTTACTAGCTCAGCGACTAACTCCTCCATTATGATGACTAACAATTCGGCACTTTTTATTCACTAGTTTGTGGATTGAGAACAATCCCACTTCTGATGATAGATTTGATTATATTACAACTGATTAGATTTGTTTTTATTAAAAGAAACGTTTTATAAACTAATGAATATGTATGAACACAAACAAATAAATTGCAATATGCGCAGCAGCACTGTAACCCAGGCAGCGGTACTTCCCAGACTACCCCTTGCATTGCGCGCCATGTCCCGCTGACAGGCGGCGGCTCTCGCATAGTTGCCTAAGGTTTGTTCGTTCTGAACGATCGACAGTGACGCCACACTCAAAAAAACAATAAATCCTAACAATATAATTCGAATTAAACACAACACGAACTCAAATAACCAACTATTTTTAATAATTAAACCTGCAAAAACTTAGTGCGTTTTTGACAGTTTCAAAGAACGTACTATTTGTTTTTGTTTAAAGTGAAGGAAGCTTTATAAATTTTACAGAATTAAAGTGTACTTTGGCATCGACTAAAATTGACCCTAACGTCTGTTTATTATTCATTTTAAGACATTGTATTAAAACTTTTGCATTATATATTAAACTATTATTATTATTTTTTTATAATATACAGGGTTTTCCATTTAAAAAATATATAAACTTAAAAATTTCTCGGGAATGCATTATGCGTT
Source organism: Protaetia brevitarsis (assembly GCA_004143645.1). Classification (NCBI taxonomy): domain Eukaryota; kingdom Metazoa; phylum Arthropoda; class Insecta; order Coleoptera; family Scarabaeidae; genus Protaetia; species Protaetia brevitarsis. The sequence continues at coordinate 110,421 of RXPK01000739.1, forward strand.
TTTTCGTATAGTGTGTATTTATAAGCGTTAAAAAACGAATACTTTGCTAGTTTAAACCCACTTCCTAGAATCAATAATAACAGATGATGCGCACTTAATTTGAATCAGCTTGTATACCTAAATGTTTAAAATCGTTGCCATATAAAAGACTTAAAACTCAACTTTACAATATTCTGCTTTCTGAGCAATCTCAAGAAATAGCTTGAAATGTGCGTATTTTGATTTTTTTTTTCAAACTCTGATTGATAATATCCAATTAAGATCGGAGAATCCAATAAATCCGTATAATAAAAAAAAACAAAAAAAGAGTCAGCCAATAAAATAAAATCAAGCAAATTAATACCAAATTAATTTGGGTAAAACGACATTGGAACAGACATTTAGAACACTAGAAAAAAATTAATGAGGAAAACGTTCAACCAATAATCTGTTCAAAATTGCTACAATTATATAATTTAATCTGTATTCGTGAAAATAATAAACTCAATTAACTACTTCTTTTCCAGATGCCCTTCTTGCTGATCTCCAGAATACAGTTTCTCCGGGTGGGACGAACATTGGTAGCAGCACGCCCGGTTACGGGTCATTAAACAAAGCCACTAGACAGTCACCACCGGCCCGTGAATCACCAATAACTCGATCCGATTCTTATACGGTCCAAGTCTGTAAGTACTACTTTAAGAAGAATCTTTTGTTACGAAATGCAATGTAGGCAACCTTGCAAATTTATTGTTGAGAATAGGAAAGTCGATAAATTTACAAACCTGACATTTGCATAAAGTTTACAACTGCGTGACTTTGTTGTTTTAAATGGAACGTCTAGTATATC